>LPNX010097908.1:106019-137249 GCA_001517045.1 Pseudotsuga menziesii | reverse complement strand
ACTCAACCACATGTCCCACAATATCAGATAATTCAAATTTGTGAGTTTTACTGTTCTTCAGTTCCTCAAGGACAGAAGAGCATCTCATATCATCCAGCTTTTCATTTCCCCTATGTGACTGCCAACCAGAATAGGCACCCATTGATGTTATCCTGTTTGACCCTAGTGGAAGGAAAAAGTTTCACTCATTTGGTCTTCCAAGAAGACTTGCTGCCATTACTGAAGACCCTGGTATTACCGAACTCGCCAATGGTGAACTAGGATATTGCATTACAAGGGCCATATTAGAAGGGCTCCCATAGAATGTTGGACTTACTGCACCACTTTTGCCAGCAAACGGTACACCCAATGTCCCACTTCTGATTAACTGAGACTTTTGTTCAGCTGTATAACCAATCATTGAAGCCCTCTGTAGCTCAAGGGCATCCATCTAACTTCCACCAACAAATCCTCTACCTACTGGCAACCAAAAGATTAAATACTTCATCTCTACACAGTTAATGAATAAAAAGTTGATTTTTTAAATTCTGTTTTGAAATTCGAATTCGCCTAAAGATTCATCTTGAAATTCAGCAAAGTCCAATAAATTTTAAATTGTTTTTAAAATTCGACAATAAAATTAGCCAAATATTGTACTTAGGTTAAAACCTTAGCTACTAGGAGAGAAGGGGGTTCCATTCCAAACGTAATGATTTTGTTCCATAGATAAGCAGTGCAAGGGAGTGAGATACCATTACAAGGTAGAGGAAGAAGAGCACCCTTGTAGCAGTCATCTTTGGGTTTTCTTCGGAACAGCTGCAGGATGCAAAGATTGATGTATGGAAGAGGAGGAAGGCAGCCTCAAGTCCTATCCATGGTGGTTTAAGTATTATTAATATCCCAAAAGATGACTCAAAGGAGAGATTTGCTAAACTAGAAGCACAAGTCTCTGAGATTTCCAAGAGGATGGTGTGATTGATTGTAGAACTATAAAGCAAGTTCAGACTCTTCTAGGGGCATGTCAATATTAATCAGGACTTTGGGTATAATGGAAAGTAGAATGACCCATGACATCCCTAGTTTTCTCCTTGCTCTTTTTCCATCTCAAATAAAATCAAGGTTACATGAACCGTGGTTCCCTGAAAATGAACCTTTTATATTCAAAAAAAGGCATAATCCACACAGTGGCTTGCCACCCCATGGTGTCAGCACACATTGAGAGCTTTCCAATGAAAAAGAACATTCCAAATGCTAATGAGAATATTATGGCACCTGGAAGTTGACCTCTGCTTTGACCACTGCAGTACCAAGTAGATGCCACACTTGCTCCCATTACCCCACATATAAAACTAGCCATGCGTAGACTTTCAGAACGATTCTAGACAGTGCAAGACCATAACCCTTATCAGAAGTTGGTGCATTAAAAACCCTAACACTAACCCTATTTGTTCTGAGCAAATGTTAAAACCTTCGCAGGTAGGAGAGGAAGGGGTTCCATTCCTAACAAAGTGGTTTTCTGTTACATAGATGAACCAGTGCAAAGGAGAGAGTTGCCATAGCAAGGTAAAGCAAGAAATAGCACTCTTGTAGCATCCTATCATAGGCCACAATGTCTATTTGCTCCATAGTGAGCCAATATTTTCCTTTTACCTTGCTTTGTAATATAAGAAATAAAAGCACAAGGCACATTCCTCATGTCCACCTCCAGTTTTCACCCACAGGTTTCTCTAGGGTTCTTGTATTCAAATGTGTTACGGGTGTGCTCTTTTTACTATACTTGCTTTCTTTCTCAGTTATTCCATAGCAAAAGCGGCATGCTTATAATATTGTAATTTGGTCAGTAATCACTACACAAAAGAGTATAATATCATCGTATTTAGAAATCCTTGTATGATCTATTGTCATGAGTTGTCTAATGGAATGTCCAATACAGTTTACAGTTCCAAATGTTATTAGAGCCATTTTCTCTAGGGTTTTCTTTGGAATAGTCAAATGATGAAGAGATTGATGTAATAAAGGTGAGGCACAAATTACAATTGTAAGATGCAAAGGTTGATGTAAGGAAATATCAGAGACTTGCACCTCTAATCTTGCAGCCCCAAGTCCTACCCATGGCAGTTCAAATAGACAGAACTCTTAGTGAGCACTTATAGGACTTGGAGCAAGAAATAGCACTCTTGTATATTTGCTCTTAGTGAGCACTTCTAGTCTTGCAGCCCCAAGGCCTACCCAAGAGTAGTATCCCAAAGGATGACTCGGAGGGAAGATTTACAAGACTAGAAGCACAAGTCTTCAAGATTTTGAGGAGGATGGTAGTGTTGATGGCATCCCTATAGAGCAAGTTTGGACTCTTCCAAGGGCATGTCAATGTTAATCAGGGCTCTGGGTGCCATGGAAAACCAAAAAATAAAGAGCCAGCGAAAGAAAGACCAAGCTCCAGTAACACATCTTCCCATCTCTGTTCAATGAAATACTAGAGTGAACATCAAGCCCTATGACCTGAGCTCAATGCAATGAAATTAAATCATTTGCTACAATAGTTACAAATTTATTTTAGTGTGCATAATATAAGAGAAGCAGAATATAGCATTTGCTTTACTAAAGCTAATGGACCAGCACCAAACCTACTGGGAATGATACAGAGACACTTAGACTGGAGGGTGATCCACAAGTGAATTAAGTGGGATAATGTTCAAATATCTCATTGAGTCTCACTTTTACACCTTGGGTATGAATAGAACCAGAGAATTCAAGGCAGTAATGTTGGTCAAAAAAGGGGCTAAAGTGTACAAGACAACAGTACAAATTTCAGAGAAAAATCCATTCAATTGGAAATATCTCCAAGAATCAAAATGCAATCATCAAGTATCTGGGTCGACTCCAGTAACACAAGGTGGGAGAACGAGCCATTCAAATGGAAATACCTCCAAGAATCCAAATGTAATCATCAAGTATTGGGGTGGACTCCACAATCACATAAGGTGGCAAGTAATGCTCTTTAGGACAGGCCCAAGACCATTGATGAAACCTGCATATTGGCACAGTACTTGGAGATTCGGAGATGAACATGAAGAAAGGACAACCAATTGATTCAGAGCACACAAACTAGCTAGGACCTCCTAAAGTTAGAGCAATTTGATAGCCTGAATTGTAATTTTTCATAGAACCATAACCTGAATTATAATTTGTCGTAGAACCATACCCTGAATTCAGCTGAATACAAGGTTGTCAAATGTGCAATGTCATAATAACACAAATACAATTTAAAAAACAATATGCAACAATACTGCTAGCTTGTACTGATAGTGGATACTAATGCTAACATGACCAGTGTTAAGTTTTAACTTACTGAAATAAACTTAAAAAATTATGAGTACATTAGTTAAACAGGATATAATGCAACACATTTACCTCCATAGTTACTTCCGTAGCTACCCTGCTCCCAAGGTCTTGCTGGCATAGGTCGACCAACAGTGCTTCTGTTAGCAAGTGGCACATTTCTTTCAGTATCAGAATTCTCTCCTATTTTTGCTACTCCAGATGACTCGACCACAGTACTTGTGGGTCCAGTTGAAGAAGGCCTAAATGGAGAAGGCCCAGATGAACTTCCAACACGTTCCCAAGGCTTGGGTGGAGGAGTATTACCTATTTATTTCATAAAACCAAAAGAAAAGATAAAGTTAGGGCCAACTTCCTTTCATGTTTAGCGTGTTAAGGATAAGACTCATTTGAATTTTCTCATTTTTTTCCATGATTACGCCAAAATGCTTTTTGCCCAAATTTCAGAAATAAAAAAATACATAAAGTAGTAGCAATATCCACACTAGTGTCAGCCACTAATCATTACAGCCCAAAAATCGAATTGTAGAGCCTTTGCCAAAAACCATATTGAATATTAGCATAGTAATTGCAAATTTATGAAGGGAGCCTGACATATCAACGAACACTGTAAAATCTTAATCCAAGAAAACCCTGGAGAAAAGAGCTAAAAGAAAAAGATGATAATGGCTCTCAATTCATGGATTTAAACAATAGCAGCAACCAGGAAGGAAGAAAACAAAAAATTGGGTGAAATAGAGAAGAAGAGTAAGTATAAATCGCTTACCAGAGACGGCCATGGGCCTCTATCGCCTTTTCGGAAGAAGCTCGATCGGTCAAAATATATGTAGCTTGAGTGTTACAAACCACAATTAAATGGCCAAAATCCCCTACTGGCGCTTGAATTTCAGAGTTTCAATCCAATTTGGTTAAATCGCAAATACATAACACAAGATTGAACATAAATCTTTAAGAAGAGATGGAAACGGAGGAAAGGCATGGGTGGATTCGCCCCTCCATAGGCTTACCGGCATGCATACAATCCAACCCACCCTAAAAACTATATCAGAATCGATGTGAATCGAACCACAGTTCTCTTGTTCACGGATAAAATCCAGCTCAAACATTCCAACGATGAAATGAAGGTTTAGTGAAGGTGAAATGTTTAAGGAATGATCTTTTTTTTGATGCGCCGTCACTTAAGCGACGCATAAACAAAGAATTGGAGCTTTGGTTAAATGTTTAATAAATGATTTTTTTGATGCGCCGTCGCTTAAGCGACGCTTATGAGGTTATACGTCACTTAAGCGACGCTTATGGCCAAAATTTTATAAAAAAAAAATTAACTTTCTGATTTTTGGTAGGTTTTAAAAAAAAATCCACGCGCCGTCAGAAGTAACCGTCGGATTTTGGATCAAAATGTAGTAGTGACCACATAACATTTGGTCATTTTTAGTTGTATCAGTTCGGTAATGGAAAAAAGAAATTTTGACAATGAATTTGTACAATTTACTAAATTCTAACATCCATGGTGTTAGAATCTAGTAAATTGTAGACCCCCTCATGTGTCACATTTTAACATTAATTCATGATGCAGATCTGCACTACTTACTGCAACCACCAGATTCCATGGATTAACAATAAATGGATTATTTTGTAACATGATTTAGTGAATCAACATGAATACTAGGAAGTACAGAGTAATACTCATTATGGCATATAACCTCTAAAAAATCTTATGTGATGTCCAACTTCTGAAACTCCTATGTGGATCACCTCCCATTATATTGTGCATGTGTCAATATAAGAGTGTTTTGTCCCGCATCCCATCTCCCTTGATTGGTGGCCACATGGCTTTAGAATCTGACATAACCCATCTAAATTCCAATGTGCCAAAACTATTCCCACCATATATACATACATACATATATGTATGTATGTATGTATGTATGTATATATATAAACAAGAAAATAAATATATTCATTTTCATTTAGAGTTGCTGCCAAAAATGAATTGTTACAATTTGGTAATTCCATCAGTAGGTTGCATAATTTGGAAAACCTCAAACCCTATACTTGAAATCTGAAGGGAGATAGACCATAGCCGAGACAAAGCTCATTGATTCATCAGAATTAATTTATTGAGAATCACTACACACGGGCATATTGGAGTTTTTGTCAAAAGTGATGCAGCAACATTATTTCTCAAGACCAACTACTAGATTTCTGGTTAGACCCTAAGGTCTAGACATTAGCCCAAGGAGGGGTTCATTGTAAAAGAATTGTAAACTTTCATGTAAAGAATTTTATTTCCTGGCAAGTTTAGATAACAGATCTAATCTGATAGGCTCCAGTACTAGATGAGTCATGTTGTAGGGGTATAATTCCATACCAACAATGTTTTGAGTTGATCTCATGCTGAGGGATTTTTTTTGGTTGTCTGATGAGTGATATTTTGTTAGCAAGCGATAGGCATGATGGAAGATCATGACTCCCTGAATGGATATCAAGCCACAAGCTGTTTGGATAGGGACATTTTATCACGCCTGGTAGTGGTTTGTTTTGGTTGTAGGACCACTTACATTAGGAGTTAATAGTTTAGGTTAAATAGGCAGAGTATTTAAGGAGAGGGGGTTCTACTATTAAGCATTTAGAATCCTGAGTTCACAGAGAGAGGACGGACCTATGTCTGATTCCTACTTGTAGATATTTTGAAGAATCACAAGAAGAGAAATCCAAGCTATGTGCATTTTCCTTTGTTGCTTAATAGAAGGATTAACTGTGTGTTTGTTGGGTTGTTAGCCTTTATGCATGTATTGTGTTAAACTGTGTATCTTTACAAATCTAAATTCGATGTTTTCCTGAATATTTGTGTATTTCAATGGAGTTATTGAATTCATGCATCAATTTCTTGCTTGAATAGATGAATTATAGTGTAGATGCATGCATAAGAGTGTTAGGATAAAGAATCAAAAACATTGCAGGCTGGATTGATCAATTTCATGATCAATTAGCGCAACCCACAGATTTTCTTCCATTGATAAATTTTGCAGAGAATGAATGGTATGAATTAGGTCCATAGATAAACATCTGACGGTCTAGAATAAGTTCGTAATGGAATTTGCAAGGGAGTTGACAGATCCATGAAAATTTGTGAGGTCCACACCAATGAGTAGATCGACAGTCGGGGCGAAGGTCGCAAATATCTGGAGGCTAAGAAATTGCGGGAGAAAATTTGCAGAGAAGAAGTTGCAGGGGAGAAACTTTGGGAAGTTGGCATTCCGCATCTCACATCCCACAATCCAATTGTGGGAATGCCATTGTGGAAAGAAAGTTACAGAGCGCAACGTTGGGTGATCAGGAATCCCTCATCCCACATCTGGAAATGAAGTTGTGGAACACATATTGCAGAAAGGCTTATTACAGGGACAAAATTGAGGGGAGGAAATTTTAGAGAAGAATTTGGTTGTTAAGAAAAATTTGGCAGTCCTACTAAGTGTAGGAGCCATCAAATCCTAGAGGTGTTGGTAGGGTCAGTTGTGATCGACCCACCTGCACCAATTTTGGTATCATGTCGGGACAAGATTTCTTGTTGAGGAATTCCACAGTTTAGATTATGGGTAGAATTTTTGAACGAGAAAAAAGAAGCTCATTTGAGAAATAATAGTAGCCGTAGACACCTGGAAAGAGGCAAGAAGAGTGCTCAAGAGGTTTTAGATAGAGGACCAGCATTTCCAAAAGACCAAATACATAGAAGGGACTTGGTGAGGTAAATTGTAGTAGTGTTAAAGAGAACTATTGTAGAGGCTTAGTACAAGAATATGGATGCACGCATAAGAAGAGTATGAGATCATGATAGAAGTCGAACAGCGAGAAACACAGAAGTTATGAAGGTAATGAGGACAAGCTTAGTGACGCATGAAGGAAGAGGGTAAGTTTATTGTGAGAAAAAAAAAAGAACATGGGGTACAAGACAGTATTCTGTGATGATAGAAGACAGTTGAAAAGTCTGTAAGAGAACTTGTGAGTGGAATAGTTTTGCATGCCAAAGAAGAAGAGGCTTGGAGCCTGAACAGTAAGATATGGACATAAAAATCTAATTTTGGAGGAGTGTATGCATGCAAATGGGTAGCAGCAGAAGTGAAGAATATTAGCAAAGAAGATCACAGTCATTGAGGGAGATGATGAAATAAACTAGTGAATATTTCTGAGAGAAAACATAAGTGTGTCTAGAACCTAGCATTTCAAGTGCAGATCAAAGTACAATAGGACAATTATTTTCTCATTCAGATGAGTTGTGAGAGAAACCCTATAAGGAGCATAAATATTTGCTCAGAAGGATTCTAGAGAGAGAACAATAATTTCCAAAAGACTAAGCACAGAGGAGGTTTGGGGAGGTGAGGTGTAGTAATCATAAATGTTACATTAGAGGATAAGTTCATCTTATAGAAAAGTGGAAGAAACTCAAGAATATGACGATTGAGAGTCATAGAAAAGGTTAAGGAGGTAGCCACAAAGGGAGGAAATAAAAATACATGGAAAATGGCATATGGAGGAAGCTAAGTGATGAAGAGTATGAGAGAGAGAAGTTTGAGATAAAAGTCCATCTCAAATAAATGATGGAGTTTTTATAGAAGAGAATGGAATACTAGAGATGTGGTTTCCTTCTGAAGAGGAAGGTGAAGTGGCATAATCTACAAAGGAGAGAAGGGAAGCGGGTGAATTCTCATTGTGAAGAAGAGATACTCAAGGCAAGAGATTGACTGAGAGAAATCTTGAAGACTGAAGCTTCAAGAGAGGCCAAGAGGTCTCAATGTTTTGAAACTAATATTTTTTGTGTGTCTATAGGTAGAATGAATAAAGAAGGAAAATCTACTAATATTGTCATAGAAGATGAAGGAAGATTACAGACTCTTAAGTTTGTTCTAAGAGAAGATGAGACAACTGAGTCTCACGTACATGCACATACACACCTGAGTGAAAGTAATGATTTCCAGTTTACTGTGAAAGTTTAGAACAAAGAAGAATTGGCACATAATGATGAACAAGAGCCAAATGAAACAAAGAACGACATCAAGTATTCATATGTTATACTTGAAGAAGATGAGAGGAAGGACAATGAATATTTTATGAGTCATGTGGAAGACTTGGAACAACAATAATATTTGGTGACAAAATCATTAAATAAGACCATCAGGTCTTGTGATTTTAAAACTGACAATGTAAATGTGCTTCCAGGTTATGCAGAAGACAATCTATCTTTTGAAGTTGTCTTGAGTGAAGTTGGAGGTTGGTCAGCAAGATGTGATGAAGAGTGTCTTGCAGGAAGAGTCAAAGATGAAGTCTTACAGTAGAAGGAAATTGAAAATTCCTTGTTAAGTGATGAAGGTAACGCTAATGAATATGAAGCATTTATGATTCCTATAATGAAAATTGGTATTAATGAATATAAAGAGGAGTTGGCATGTCTACATGGTCAATAAAAGATGGTTGGAAAGAAATCTAGAACTGTCACAGTGATAAAGGATCGGGATTTTATTCTGATAGAAGATGAAGAAGCAGTGTCGAAGAGAGATTTGACTTGTGACAATGAAGGAAATAGCAATGAAGGTGAAAGTGAGACAACTATGTCTCAGACTAAAGAGGGATCTATCCTAGAACTAAATAAAACTGAAGGTTGCCAAGAAAGGTATAAAGATGAGGAAGATGTCAAGCATGAAGATACTATGTTTGGAGAAGCTGACAAGGGGATGTTATTGTTGGAGAACCTGTTTGAGAAATCTGAGTTTAATTCTGAATGGAAACCTCATGTAAATAAGCTATGTCTTAATATATTTGATGAACAGATGAAGTAACTTGGGGAGGCAAAGATGAAAGTGTGGAATATCTAGTTAGTCTAGATGTCCAGCTAGAAGTGTTTTCAAGCAATGAAAAAGGAAGAGATGAGTTATTGCAGTAGAAGGAGTCTATAGAGTCCTTACTTAATGAAGACAACAATATTGTTGGAGAAGAGACGGTCATGTCTTATGAGAGAGAATTTGTTCCTGTTGTAGAAAAAGAAGATTTGGTTTACTCGGAGAGCCCAAGTAAGGGTAATAGCTATACCTTTGGGACAATCATAGAAGTGAGAAATCAGAATTCTAACAGAGATGGATGAGATAATGTCACAAATAATTTTATTCAGTGACAAGGAAGAAGAAGATCATAAGGATGAAGATGATGCTACCATGTCATAGGTGGAAGAAGAAGCAGTATTGGGACTGAAAAAGACTCAATTGAATGACAGAAGTTGTCAAGGAATTGAAGGACAATTAATGAAGATTGTCAAGATAGAGCTAGAGGAGAGTTTTGCTGACACAGAAATGCCGCATATTGAAGAACCACTTGAAAGAATTCAAGTAATCAATGAATGGCTGAAATGCATGTTGAAATCATTTGAACAAGAGGAAGAAACTGTAGTCAATGAGGAAGATATGTTTCTTGTCATACAAGAAACATGAGAAGATATTGGTTCACAGTTCTGTGATTTGTTTACTAGTATACAAAGAGGAGTGATTGAATATATGAATTCAATCAGAAAAATGAGGGAAATTTTACTTTTTGAAATTAAATTTGTAGATAGAGAGCATGAGCAGGATATTGCAAATGGAGATGCTTATAAAATCATAAAGTAAGGGTGTGAGGAATATCTGGGACATCACTTGGAGCAATTTCTGGGACAACATATACAGCAGTATCAAGAGAAATGTCTAGATAAATACCCAGATCAATATTAGGGTAAGTATTTGAAACAATTCTAAAAGTAAAAATAGATATTGAGTTGAGAAAAGATGAAGAAAATGTTCAGTAGTTTATAGATGAATGGGAAAATTACAGTAGATTGCGGTGGCATAGTGAAGAAAACAAGAGTTGTTTGCAATAGCACACTGAGTTGAAAAGTTCCATAGATGAACTATGGAAGTTAATGAAAATTCCTAAGAAAAGATATAGCAGTGTAAAGCAAGAACACCATTGTAAGTTTGAATGGAGATTGAGGAATGAGCAAAGAAAATACAATGGAGTACTACAACGTAAAGTATGGAAGCCTAGAAGGGTACATCTAAATAAAAATGAATATGTTGAAGTTTATGGATAGTAGCAAACAAAAGTATGGGATCCAGGAAGATAGAAGCTACAGATTCATAACCAGGAGGTGATTATACTTTTTCTACTTTAGGAGTCTGATGTAGGAGAATTAGCTCTCAAGGCCAACTACTAGATTTATGGTGAGACCCTAAGGTCTAGACATTAGCCCAAGGATTTTTTCATTGTAAAATCATTATAAACTTTCATGCAAAGTATTTTATCTCCTATCAAGTCTAGATAGGATAGGAGATCTAATATGATAGGTGTCAGTACTAGATGAGTCATGCTATAGGGGTATAATGGCATACCGGCAATGTGATGAGTTGGTCACATGCTGAGGCATCTTTTTTTGTTGTGTGATGAGTCATAATTTGCTAGCAATCTATATTAATGACAGGAGATCATGAGTCCCTACATGGAGATCAAGCCACAAGCTATTTGGACAGGGACATTTCATCACGCCTGGGAGTGGTTTGTTTTGGTTGTAGGACCACTCAGAGTAGGAGTTAATAGTTTAGGTTAACTAGGTAGAGTGAGAAGGAGAGGTGATTATACTCTTTCTCATTTAGAATTTTGAGTTTGCAGAGAGAGGACAGACCTATGGCTGATTTGTACTTGTAAATATTTTGAAGAGTCGAAAGAAGATAGATCCAACCTGTGTGCATTTTCTTTTGTTTCTTAATAGAAGGATTAACCATGTGTTTGTTGGGTTGTTAGCCTTTATGCATGTACTGTGTTGAACGATGTATCATTGCAAAGCCGACTTTGATGTTTTCTTGAATATGTGTCTATTTTAGTGGAGTTATTGAATTCATGCATCAATTTCTTGCTTGAATAGATGAAGTAGAGTGTAGATGCATGCATAAGAGTGTTAGGGTAAATGATCAAGAATATTCAAAGTTGGATTGATCAATTTAATGATCAATCGGTGAAACCTGCATATTTTCTTCCATTGACAAGTTTTGAAGAGAATGAACAGTCAATATTAGGTCCACAAATAAAGATATGATGATACAAAAGAAGTTCGCAATGGAAGTTGTGAGGGAGTTAATAGATCCATGAATATTTGTGAGGTCCGAACCAAAGTGTAGATCGACATTCGGGGTGAAGGTCACAAAGATCTAACAACTGAGATATTGCGGGGGAAAATCTGCAGAGAGGAATTTGTGGGGGAGCAACTTGAGAATTTGGCATCCCACATCCCATATTTCACAATCCGATTGTAGGAAGGTCGTTACAGAAATAAAGTTTCCAAGCGCAACATTGGGTGATCGAGCATCCCACATGATGCAACCCGCATTCAAAAATGGAGTTGTGAAACACCTATTTCGGAAAGGCTTGTTGTGGAGATAGAATTATGAGGAGGAAATCTTAGAGCAGAATTTGGATGTTAAGCTAAAGTTGACAGTCCTGCTAAGTGTAGGAGCCACCAGATCCTAGAGGTGCTGGTAGGGTTTGTTGTGATTGACCCACTTGCACCACAAAGAGGTAACTCATTCTCAATTCTCTAGCCACCATAAGTTTTAGAAAAATTAGGGAATCGATGGTGGAGCCACTAGTACAAAAGCACGGATTTTTCCACGGAGGTTTTCCACGTTTCTTACTTTTTGGTGTAAAATCTGATGTAACAGGAATGAGGCGTCGCTATATCCATGCCTGGACTCTTAGAAGTCTCTGTATCCATGCCTAAACTCTTGGACGTCGCTGTATCCATGCCTGACCATCTCTATAGCGACGGCACCGTCTTTTTTTGACCAATCATGCTTGGGAATCCACAATATGCATCTTCAATCAAGGATGCTAGATTTCCAAGATTGACTGACCTATATCTTATTATTTTCATAGAGGATTGGTATTAGTGACGATTTTTCTAGTCTTTTGATAAGCTTGAGAAGTTGTTTCCAAAATCATTTCAAAACAAGGCCATATGGCCATATCTAATTTTTTGGAAACAATGGTTTTCAATCAAAGCATGATTTGGAAATGAAATGTTCCAAATAAGAGAGTTAATTATATTTCCTTCTAGTCTTATCAAGTCCTAATTGACCACATCTGACACATAATTTTTCTTCCAAATATTCTCCCATAGGGAATCCTTACTATGTAAACAATGCCACCAAATACTAGCCCCTACAATCAAACCTTCAATTTCAGGGTGGCTCTAAGTGAATGCATGTATATATTTTGAATATACATAGGCACTGATTGAAGAATACATTTGATTAGAGTTAATCAGCTCGCAAGGTTGAGGGATAGGAATGTCTAGCTTGAGATTCTTTCTGGCAACTTGGAAAGAAGCTCCTCCCAAGAGATATTACAGAAATAATTATCGATTAGTGAAGAACCCATGTATTTGGATTAAAGGGATATCCTCTCAAAGTTGAGAATATGATAAATATTGTGTTGAACAATGAGGGGAGTATTGGAAAACAAGATTTGATACTTACCTTTGTTTATCAATGCGCCTAAATCCACAAAAAAATATTTTAGGATATTTTTAATAGTTTTTCTTATTGAATGGAGGGGACACCCATGAGAATTGTGCCATCCATAAATCGAAGATGATATGCAACTAGATCACTTCCATGAATTTGGAGGCCCTTAATGTAGTCTGGAACCATAATATCTTTGTCTCTTCATCCTAATCCTTCAATGATACGGATAAAAATTAAATGGGATAGGGGACCCCCTTGCTTTATACCCTGCAAAGAAGTGAAAGTTTACAAAGGAGATCCATTGACCAATATGGGAAAGGAAACATAGGACATTAGAGAAAAGATACAATTCATCCAACATGTTGATAAAATGCTAGCAAAACCTAGTGAATATAATGACAATATATTTTATCAAAGACTTTGGACATGTCCAATTTCAATGATATGCCCACCTTCTCAGAGGTTTTCAGTGAATATATTGTCTAATGAGCAAAAAAATGCATTGGATGAAATCAATGGGTGGCAAGGCCTTTCCAATAGGTGTTGAAGGAAAATAAAACTATTAGACCCTATATGAAGCTTCTAAGGACCAAGGTCCATGAATAAGGACACAAACCATACAACATGGTATGTGTTGGACATCATTGTCCTCATAGTGGTATGAGAGTGTTAATATGAGGTTTTGTGCACTATGAATGAGTCTCAAACCATGGTTGGGAGAGAAATTGATGCATTTATGCTCTAAATTATGACTAGTAAGCTAATAGGCCATGATAAAGGCCTCAAACCACAAAATATATGATTTAAAAAGTATGTAGAAATATGTTGTTTAGTATAAATCTGTCTTCAAAATGAGGGGGTTGGCAACCTCAACATAGAGGAACCCCGATATGCATGAGGCTTTTCTACTCTATAATTTAAATATTTGACATATTGAACATAAGTTTTTCAGTAATGGGATCCAATTTCAACATGGTGTTAGGTAATTTACAAAATGATGGAAACCAAATATCCTCCCTGATGCAAAATCTCTAATTACATTCCACTATGATTCATATTGCTCAGTCTTCCTTAAGAAGTTTGGCCATTAACAACCTTTACCATTATTGACAATTATGTAGGCACTTTCATCTCCATGGCTTCGAAAACTAATCATTATACTTCCATTTCATATGCAAGGTTTGCATTTATGCATATTTGAGCATAGTCTTCTTGACCACATTGTGTTTGCATGTGACCATTAAAGTTGGACTACAAACTTGTTGCTTTTTAATGAATACATTTCTTTGAGCATGGTCATATGTGGTGGTAAAAAATCATCTTCAACACCAAAAGGAAATCTTAGAATCCCTCTTGGACCTACAACTAAAACACCATTGGGTAAATCCAACAAAAGCTTCTTACGATCTTGAGCCTACAAATTCAAAAATTCTAACTCCATTAGTGCTAGAGGGTAGTGGATGAGTCATTATTATTGCCACATCTCAAGAACCATCTCCCCTCCCATTGATTTCCATGCACAAAAGTCTAATTGAATCGAGAAAGAGGAGACATGAATCTGAATCTCGAGGTCACCAAGAAAGGGAACGAGCTTTATTGTCCTCAGTGGATGTAAGAAAGAAATTGATGACGATAAAAATTCAAACAATACTACAACTAGACAAAAGTTTAAAAAATACAAAGAAAAACAAATAAATGAATTAGTATAATCTATATATTCAAATGCATGGTCATATTGCAAATCATACAAAGATTCTACTTGTGTATACAAGGTTCTCCCATAATTTATATAGTTCTTATTTCCCAACATAAACATTATCCATAACTTTATCAATGGATAGGATAACCCTAATAAAACACACTTTTAGTCACTTTCACGTTTTCATGACTAAAAACTATAGTTGAAGGATGAACCAACCACCAAACTTGCATCACATTATGGCACCAATATCTACTTCATTTCCAGTAGTCTTGTTGGGGAAGGGCGAAATTCTATATTTCCGAATTTCGATCAACTTTTTCTGCTGCGGATCGAGGTTGGCATGTAGTTTTTGTTACAGTTTGTGAAAATCCGGTTTCCAAGATCCCAGATCGAGTATCTTCAAGGGTATTTTATTTAGGGTTGGGGGCGAATCCGAAATCGACCCAGGGCCAAATGGGTTTTCCGATGGCAGGCAGATCCATACATATGAGTATAGCTAGCATCTTGTTTATTGTTATTTTGTCATTTGCTAATGTCTGTAATGGGTTTTATTTACCTGGAAGCTATTTGCAGACATACCCTAAAGGTCGAGAATTGACTGTGAAGGTGAACTATCTGACATCAATAGAGACTGAGCTTCCCTTTAGCTATTATAGTCTACCCTACTGTCAACCTTCCAAAGGGCCCAAAAAAAAGTGCAGAGAATTTGGGTGAGCTTCTCATGGGTGACCAGATCGATTCCCCCCCTTATATATTTCATATGAATATGAATGAGTCTTTTTATCTTTGCACTACTAATCCCTTAAATGAACAACAAGTAAAGGTCTTGAAGCAAAGGATTGATGATCTTTACCAAGTCAATCTGATTCTTGACAATCTCCCAGTCATGAGATACACTCAACAGAATGACATAGTGATTAAATGGACAGGGTTCCCCGTGGGTGGTTATGACCAAGATAAGAACTACTACATAATAAATCACCTAAAATTTAAGGTGTTGGTCCATGAGTATGAGGATTCTGGGTTCAATTCTTCACTGGGATGGTGTTTTTAATCCTTACCATATTGAACTTTATTTTGTGGGGTAGTCACAGCATAGGATTTATCCCTATTTCCATTTTCTTCATCCTTTTGTCCCTCTGGTTCTGTATCTCTGTGCCTCTTACACTTCTAGGTGGATTTATTGGGACCAGAGCTGAAGCCATACAATATCTAGTAAGAACTAACCAGATCCCTAGGGAAATCCCAGCCAGAAAATATCTGCCATGGCTCCTTGTCCTGGGAGTAGGTACCTTTCCTTTCGGGACCCTCTTCATTGAGCTCTTCTTCATCATGTCTAGCATCTGACTAGGAAGGTTCTACTATGTTTTTGGGTTCCTATTTGTTGTGCTTGTCCTACTTGTTATTGTGTGTGCTAAGGTCTTCGTGGTTCTCACATACATGCACCTCTGTGTGGAGTATTGGCAGTGGTGGTGGAAGTCATTCTTTGCATCTGGCTCAATTGCTCTCTATGTTTTCCTATATGCAATCAACTATCTGGTTTTTTATCTTCGTAGCTTGAGTGGCCTAGTTTCTGCAGTGATTTATCTTGGGTACTCCTTGATAATGGTGCTTGCAATAATGCTTTCCACTAGTACCATTGGAATCTTGACATCATTCTACTTTGTTCACTACCTCTTCTCTTCTGTCAAGATTGATTGAGCCCAATCTTGCTGTAGTGCTTGGAGAGAGTTGCGCGGAAGGAGATATTGTGTGGGACATTGCAGCTTTTCTCTTCTTTGAATTAATCTGATGAAATTATCAATCATAAAAGGAGAATTTCAAGAGAGGATACTATGCTCGAAACCTCAAGCAGACCTTTCCTTGAAAGCTTTGTATTCGGATTCAATTTATTTTCTCTTTTCTTGAGTATTTCAGACAGATATAGGTATGTTTTTAATATATCCTTACATCTTACATTGAAGGTAGCATTGTTCTATCCTCTTCTGTATCCAGTGGTTGGATAATATTTATTTAGTATCATATAACTAACAGCTAGGTTTAGGTGTTTGTAGGTAGAGGTATTTTCAGGATATTCCCTTACATGAAAAAGATTGATCAGGAATTGTCATTTTTAAATTGAGGATATCGGATGATTAGAGAAATAGATGCATAGCAAAGTACTCTATTTTTATTTTTATTTTAAACTATCCTCTCATCCTTTGACAATACTGAATGACTAGCCTTGTTAATACCAGGAAGAAGTTGTCTACATAACCTCAAAACTTGGCCTTCAATATCCATATCCATAAAAAGTGATAGCAACCCATCCTCTTCCTCTTTGGGGATAGATAACTTGAAATTCTTCTCATTCTCCATGCAGCCTTCATCCTCAAAATCAGAGTCACTGTCAGATGGTTGAAGATGATACCTCTCATTTAAGAGAGGCAAGAATGGATCAACGCCGCTAGCCCCCCTCAATGATGTAGTGCTGGAAGAAACATATTTTTGAGGCTTCAAGCAGAGGCAACTTGTCCCTCTTACCCCTCCTGCTCCACAATCACAAAATAAATGACTTAAACGAGAGTAAAAAACTCTATGACCCCTATGGCACACCCTGGCACAAATAGAACAATACCCTTTAGAAACAATAAGACCGCAAGTGTAGCAGAAGTACCAATGTTGTTCTATAAAGTTGCTTCCACTAGTGGTGAATGTACAAACTTTTGATGCAAGTGACCGTTCACTGTTACTCTAATCATCATCTTCTTTATCCATATAAGAATGTATGGCTCATCTTATATTGAAAATAAATATTTACAGAACACGAAGAATTACCTTAAAGCAGTCAGCCTGCAATAAGGTCAAAAAAAACATAGGCACATATATTCTTAGCATCATGATGAGCAGAAAACCTTTAGCTTTGACTTGAATGCTTACCTCATTCAAAGACAGCTTTTAAAAGCAGAGGCTGTACTTAGAAGTCCTTCAAACACATACTTGCAGTTCAATGAGAAAATACATACTTACAGTTCAATGAGAAAATACATACTTTACAACCATTGCTTAGCACGACATGGTGCATGCTAAAATTTAACAAGCTAGATCAATTTGTTGCCAATGTATTCTCACCATCTTGGCTAACTAATTAAATTAATTCATCATTTCCATGTCCCACAAAACTTATCATTGGATAAAGCTTGTGCCCACCTGTTACTTTACACATTGCAGTGTCAAGATCTTAGTTGACTCGGCGAGTGCTAGAAAATAGGCCTTACACCAGCTCCTCTAAGATTTGATGCAAATGATCCATTATTATGTTTCTTGTACTCATATTTCTGAGAAGGTAACAACTGGTGCCATTAAAGATCAACTTAAAAATAATGGCTAATTCCTTGTGTTTATGTTTGGAGTGGCTATGTCTTAAAGACATGATTCCATTTCATTGATGTAGCCTTAGTGGACAGTCCAAGATGAGGGTTAAGTCCACAAGATAGACCCATAGTGAGGATGCAACCCATAAGACAGTCCATGGCATCCTTGCAGAACTAAACCAGCAGCAGAGGTTACAGTTCATGCTCACAGCACTCAACAATAGGCTGACAATTCATCCTACAACAGTCCAATAAGGACATGAATTAGCTTGGAAGCCCATAAGGAGGTCACTCCCAGCTTAACTGTCCAACAAGAGATCATGGCTTAGCTTGGCAGTCCATACAGAGGTCACGCCCAGTCTTTAGCAGCCCACAAAGAGGTCTTTCCCAGTCTAAGGAACAACTATAAGGTCACGGCCCAGACTTAGGAGCAACAAGAAATTCACAACACACTCCAAGGAGCAGCAAGAACCCTGGAGGTCAAGCTAAAGTAGCAGTAAACCCTTAGAACATTCACTTAATCAGATCTCGAATTTTCTCTTGTCAAGACACACACTAAATGAAGTTTAAGACTTGAATTCATAATCTTAACATGTCTTCTAAAATGGGTCTTGTAGTTGCATTATCTTTAAAAAGTTTGACAGCTCTTTGCTATAACTGCTTTTTGAAATAGGGATCTTCATCATCATTTACCTTCCTTTTCTTACCTGAAAGATGAGCCTTGACTTGGAAGGGTGCATTCCTTTCTCTCCTTTCCCTTGGTTTCTACATTACAATATAGATAAGGTTTTTTTCCACATCAGAGCTGTCTTCTGTGTCTTGAGTCTAGTTATTAATAAGGTGTTGGATGGTTATGAAAACCCTATTGAGAAAGGACAAAAAATAAAGGTGGAATTGACGGGATTAGAGTTCCACGACCAGGATGACCCAAATCGGGAGGTATCTCCCTTCAATAATTTTGGGATGATTATATATTGTATTGAAATATATACATACTTGGTGACATGGATTCTATACTTTGTACATATTATTCAGTCAATGGCAAATTTATAACATATCACATCTCATCCCATAATTTAAGAGTTTTACTTACAAAGGGCAGGCATCAAATTTACCTACTCTGTTTGAATTTACGTCCTCTCTTTGATTCTTTAAGCTTGATAACCAAACCTAGTTTCTGTATTCAAGAACTTCTTAGAGGAGTTAAACATGGGTACATGTTAGTATTGTGATGAACATGAATCATATTGTTAAACAATAGTGTTATTTCCTTCACAACCTTGTCTCTTATTTGTCGTGTGTGATTAATTCTGTTATAAATTTTGACTGCTTCTACCTCCAACCTGGTTTCCATGCTCCTAATTCTTCTTTATGGCCTTTGTGATTTGATTAATTTGTGTTGTCAACACTTTTCTGTGTTAGATGTTAACATGTCATTGGCTATTACTCGTCATTGGGACATGACATCAACAACATCACATTTTTTCACCTTTGTGGACATCAATCTCTTGTAATGTTGATTTACATTCTTTTGGTTCTCATGATCTACTTTTGGAAGTTCAGGTTCTGTTGATTTGTGAACAATTGTTACTTTTAAAAGTATCCTTGTATCAAGCCTGTGCAAGATGATTTTTTTTCTATTGTGATTTTCTATAATCAAATTGTACATGTTGTCTTGGACTTGGCATTTTTGTCACTTCTGTTGACATCAACTTCTTGCATTGTTGGGTTCTTGCAATCTACCTTTGGAAGTTAATGTTCTTCATGGACATGTCTTGTCATTTTGTGAACATTTGTTCCTTTTAAACGTATCCTTGTATCAGGCCTTTGGAAGATGAGTCTCATATGGTCTTAGTGATTTGTGTAAGCTCAAAAATGCTATTGGCTATGCACTTCTGATACAGAGTAGTACAATATTTTGAATTTTCCAAACCTAGGTTCACTTAAAGCAATTTTTGCAGCTCTGCCTCTGCTCTATCCAAAATGTGTCCTCTCTTGAAACTGGTATCTTTCTCAGAGACACTTTCCATAGACCTGCCTGGAGCAATCATAAAATTAAAGACAGCCATGCACTATGCCTTAAGAATATCCAACCTCTTTCCTTCACACTATGCTCTTTGTATAATGTTTGAAGCTGAGAGAGTATATCTAGAATGATATTTTCCAGCTGTGATAGCTCCCCTGTATGGCCAAAATGAACATTATGGCATAGAATTCTGCTAAAACTTATGAAGTATTCAATTTCAAGCAACTTGTCTCTGCCCAATTCAGGACTCCATGGCAAAGCACCAGCTTCCTTTACATCAATATCTGATAGAGTGATCCAGCCAAGTACAAAACAATATCTTTAAAGTATAAGCTCATGACTAATATGGTGGACATTATTTAATAACATAGTGGGTCTTTTGTAATGATTAGGCCAAATTTTATTAATTAGAATCTTAATTTAATGACTAATATGGGGGGACTTATTTAGTAGCATAGTGGGTCTTTCTAAATGATTAGGCCACCTTACATTAATCAGTCACCATACATGTACCAACCTTACCACTAATGGACCCTTAGGCCTTTATTACATTACTAGGGAGGGTCATAAGTTATGATACCTTCCATAAGATTGGGTAGATGCTCTAAATTGTTTACTAAGTTGCCATCCCCACTACTCCTATTTCTGGTGATTGGTCACCACATCATGTTCAAATGAGTTAAACGTTTCCATTTTTTTGATTAAAAAATAGAGTGTATGGTTTTTGTCACGTCCCCATGCCTCAGACCGGCGAAGAGGACGTGAAAAACACCAGATACAGAATATCTTTTCATAGTAATCTTCCATTGTTTCTCTCCAGCAAGGAAAAATATCTTGGGATGCTGATGCTTCAATTCTCAATGAATTCCCCTCACTTTCCAATGTTCAGTGCTACACAAAACCCCTTCTATTTCACTTGAAGTCATGGTTCTGTTGAAATAATTCCAGTCCTCACAGCAAAGTGCAGCATTCCTCTTTCCATAGGACCTTTTATGTGTCATCTGCAGCTTTGAAATATTCTAGATGAGCATTCAAAATGAGGCTTGTTAGATATGCTCCAATATTTGTCCCATAAAAAAATATCCAATCTCTTAGTTTGGAAGGCAGCTGGAAAACCAAGAAATGATGGGGAAAATTTTACTGCATCCCAATTCTATGCCCAAAAATAAGTTCTCATCAAAATTTACAGCTTATTCAAGACCAGCTGCAAAGAATTCTTGTGCACGATCTATAAGATTTACAGGAAATCAGTTATGTAGCATGAAAGCTGGAGAAATCAATGGATTGTCCTGGTAATCTCTAGCATACTTGAATTCACGTAATTGAATTCCAACTGATGAGTTGGTTTTATGATCTGGCAAGACCGTTGAAATACCACGCTTTGATGAAACTGGAGCAAAATTTTTTTGACGAATGTCAGGATTTTAAACCTTGGAACCTTTTGCTTGATGTGTAAAAATTTATTTGTTAGGTCCAATTGGTTTTCCCTTGACATTTTTACCCAGACTGTTAGTTCTTGTACCAATTGATTCCTTTAAAGACAGTTCTCCTTGATAAACTGTTTTATTCACGGTTCTATTTGACCTCTTTATGCTGATTGAATGATCGGAATTCATAACATGAGTCTTACTTGTCCTGCCACTTGGCTGCTGGTTTGAATTACCAGGAATGTCAATTACCGGTGAATCCCCAGAGGGCTTTCCTGATATATCTTAAGAGATGAGACCATGGTCTTTTCCCAGTATTTTCTGCATCTCCTCCTCCAACTCTTCTACTATCACATCCATAGTTACCCTCTAGTAAGATAATGAATTTGACTGGGCATCTAACTGAACACCAATCCTTGGAACATTTGTCTGTCTTGAATCACAAACAACACTAATGTCTTGTTTAGAAGATTTCAATAGGACAAGCAGCATATCCATGCTGAGTTCTTGCTGAACTACATTTCTATTTTGTTCACATCCATAACACACAGCTAATAGTGTCCCAACTAAAACTGGAGTTAATTGTGGATCACTGAAGAAAGCAAATGGTATGTTGCATATCCAATATCGCTTTCTCCGTCGCTTCACTGATGGTTCTCCATGTTGCTTAACCGACGCCTTATATTTAAGCGACGACAGCTGAGGTGTCGCTTAACCAATGGTTTAAACCAATGTCGGATAACCGACGACAAGCCATCGACGCTTAAAAAAAATCATAGTGTCGTACATGCGACAGGGAAGTGTCAAAAATCCAACAATACCGCCGTCGGATTTTTGGTCAAAATGTAGTAGTGTTTTCATAATGGACCGAGACAGTTGCAAACAAACCCCTGCTTATGTGACAAGTATTAATACTAGACATGGTGGATATGATGGATGCCTATGCAAGGTTGAAGTTTGTGGCCATTGTTTTAGGGTTATCTTCACTAGGGTAGTTTGTCATTTGGGTAAACTTGTGCATTCAAGGAAGCCATGAACCTGTTCGACAATCCAATCCCTCAAGCCTTCCTTGAGGCATAATATCATTGAACATAGAATAGCGATGTGCTAGATAGACCTATGTAGCTATTATTTGTTGCAACTCTGAATGGTGTTATGTGTTTGACTATCTGTTGGCACTGGACTTGGGCTATTCTTATTTAATATTTTTACCAGTACATTATGCAATCCCAGTTTGTTGTTTTATGGGCCAACTTTTACCTACCATTTCATTGTTTTGAACTTGGTTTCTTCATTACCTTATTTCCCAATTTTCTTATTTTGTTGTTTCACTATCCACATAAGTTTCCAGTCTTTGAAATTAAGGAGTCAAGCTTTATACAACGTTTTGTTAAAATCCTTATAGTTCTTCCGTTGCTTGGATGATAGTTGAAAGTTTTTATGTATTTATATTTTCATTAGTAACTATAGTGAGAGCCATGGTGTTGCTTGGATCTGTAAATGCTTGTCCATTTGGTTGGTAAGCCTATTTAAAATTTAAATATTATGCTATTAGTAATTTGAATAATAAAGTTAGTATGTCCACTTGATGGCCATTATGTGCAGAAGATCAAAATTGGAAGTTTGGTTAATCTTAGTTAGATACTAGAAACTTTGTGAATTAATGATACATTTGGAAGTATTTTAAGCATGTTTACATGCATGCGTATATTCCACTTCTACCTCTATCTCTACTTAGACTGTGACTGTGGAGCATGCCACTCTACATTGTACTGATAGATATAGTCATATACTTTTTCCTTTTAATTTCATGTTAATATGTAGCTTCTTTCCTTACTCTTTTAGCTTTTAGCTGTTAGGAATTGAGTTGGCACTCTCATTATTTATCACTACTAATATACTTTTTAGTTGCATAGACCGACTTCTTTGGTCATTCATGGACATTAATAAAATTATGTTATCTTATTTGATCTAATCAGGCCTTATTTAACACAAGTGACCTTGTACAATGAAACAATTAATATCCAAAGGGCCTAGCCTAGGATCATGACTTTGCCTACTACTCAACAAAATAATGAGTTCACATCCAAAATAGCTCATTTAGTTATGACAAAAAATGTCGATATGTAAAATAGAATGGTTTTGAGTATTTATGCAAGACAACTGAACAACCTTCTGTAAGAGGGGTTGGATTGGCTTAATTCTTTTTTTTATTATGAAAGAGGTTAGCCAAGAGCAGTTTCCACCCTTGGGGATACTTGTGGGATAAGGAGATGAGACAGTGGTTGAATTAAAGAGAAACCAATCTTACATAAAGATTTCCAACAGCAAACAAGCAAGCTTTTCTAGGCAGACAAGCAAACTTTTCTAGAACTTTGCAAGGTTATTTCTGATTTGATTCTATTCAAGGTAAATTTGGATGGCTAGGGACCAGCTTGCCAAGAATATCTAATGGAATTTCATGTACAAGACAACCGTTTTAAATTTCAGGGACCTCCTTTGAAAATGGAAGCTTTCTCTTCCTTGGAAGAAAAAACTACCACAAGTAACTGCTCTGCCTAGAAGGTAAAGGTCATAGCCATCTTTTAACTTCCAGTTTTATGAAAGCCATAATCCCATAAACCAATATGGGTCATTTTCTCAGAGCCATAATCACATAAAGCAATATGTCAAACCTAGGATTTCAGCTTGAATAGATCAATTGCCACACCAGTTGGATCATAATTTCAAGCAGAGACTTGGAAGTGTATCTTTCTTGGCATCCGTTCTTTTTAGTTTGTGGGATGACCTCTCACTTGTCTTCCATCTAAATTTATAGCATCAATTCTTCCAAGGAAGGGAGGCTTGGAATTGTATAGGATTCAACAGGTCCATTTTTTTTCCTAATTTTTGTGTTGAAGGTCTGGAGTCCATGTCTTTATATGGTGTCATGGATGTGGAAACAACTTTGCAGAATGGGGTCTGTATGGAATTTTTTTGTTTTCTTTGTTTTCTGGCCACTCTTGATAAATTATGCCTACATAATGTCTTGTTTATCTGTATTGCTTGTGCTAAGTCCTATTAATGGAGATTATTGTCAATGATATGTTGTGCACTATGGAGATACTTACATTTGCTCACTAGGGAGCTTTGCATGTTTCTGTCCTTCTTGCTATGTTCGTTTACTATCCAGGCAGATGCAGGATAAAATCTTTTCCAATATTGAATTTCTTCTGTAGTATCAAGGATTTGTTTCTATTTTTCTCTTAATTTGCATTAAGTTGTCTACATGGGATTTCTTGATAATGCTCTTTGCGAAATTTTATAGAGGAGTTTGGATAATGAATAAATAAAAAATATGCATTGGTTGTATTACAGGAAAAAGCAAAAGGGGAGAACTTAGTATATTTCCTACTTCGTTTACAGTTCTTTCACCTTGTCTACATATAATGCCAATGCAAAGAGCTCTTCTAGTGAAGGAGCACCATGCTTAGGCAAAGGTTCTGAATCAAACTGAGGATCATTTAAGCTTCCTATACTTGTAATTTCCCTTGCAACATAGAACATGAATATCATCATTCTTGTCGTGTTCCAGGAAAATGAGGGAGATAAAATAGCTGATATATGGGTTCCTGGTCAGACTAGAAACCCTGAACGATATGTTCTGAAAGACCAGGTATTTCATCTTTTAAAATTATTTCAGTTTCCCTATTTTTAATTTTGATCTAAATATTCTTATTTATCATGTGAGCCATTTGCTTCCTTTGAGCATTTAGTTTGCAGGGCCATTATGTGTTCACTGTTCTGTTATCTTTTGACTAATTGCAGAATAAGGTCACCTGTACTCTCTTGTTTTTTGTTTGTATTAAATGACTTCTTTAGTAGAATAGAAAATCTCTCTATTCATTTTTACATTCCTCACTCCAACAGTCAGGCTGATTTACTCTCAGATTGTTTATTATGGAATTTTGGATCACAGGAAACAAGATATCGGCAACGTTATCTAGATTTGATGATCAACTCAGAGGTTAGGCATATCTTCAAAACGAAAGAAAATATAATATCCTCTGTGCGGAAGTTCCTTGATGACCTTGAATTTCTTGAGGTACTGTCATTTTGTATTTTATGCTAGTATGCAATTTTTTTCCTTATTGCAATGGTTATATTCTCTACTTGAAAATGGCTTTAAAAGTCTATTCCTTCTGTTCATATAATCTCTCTTATGCTAAATCTGAAAAACAGGTAGAAACACCAATGATGAATATGATAACTGGTGGAGCTGCTGCTAGGCCATTTCTTACTCATCACAATGATCTTAATATGAAGTTATACATGCGCATTGCTCCAGAGATTTATCTAAAAGAATTGATTGTGGGTGGACTTGATCGTGTGTATGAAATTGGAAAGCAATTTCGTAATGAGGGCATTGATTTAACTCATAACCCAGAGTTCACTACTTGTGAATTTTACATGGCCTATGCTGACTATAATGACTTAATGGAACTTATAGAAAATATGTTATCAGGTTCAAATAAGACTCTTTTTATGGAAACTTGGCATCGTGGAGCTGATTGATGTGTTTTATTGAACTTATTTGACATGCAGATGAAGTGGACATGATTGAGTGACTATATTGTTGATTTATCATTTAGATATAGTAAAGTAGATAATATCTTTAGGATTCTTTTTCCAGTTAAAATTTTTCTTTGGGTATTTCAGGCATGGTCAGGAAGTTAACTGGTGGCTATAAAATCCAGTACCATGCTAATGGAGTGGATAAGGATCCTATAGAAATTGATTTCACTCCTCTTTTCAGGTTAATTTGCATTAAAGGATGCTTTGATGGTTTTTGTTTCTTTTCTGTTCATTATGTACATGTTCCATTTTTGGGGCCATTTGCTGGGATGTTTTGGTGGTAATGAAAGTCTGTGTTTTTTTATGCTTATTTCAGAAGGATAGACATGGTTCAAGGGTTGGAAGAGGCTGCACAACTCAACATCCCGAAAGATATCTCATCTGAGGAAGAAAACAAGTATCTTTTGTCTGCATGTGAGAAGTTTGATGTGAAATTTCCTCCTCCTCAAACAGCTACAAGGTTGCTAGACAAGGTTGGTTGTGCATTTTACAATACCTTTGGAAAGTCACACAATGTATATTAAATTGTTACTTTTCCTTTGTGTTTTTTTTTGCTGCTAACATTTTAAGTGATGTGTATGTTCACGACAAATAGAAAGGTACAAATTTTCTCTTGATTGTCTGGGGTTTTCTCTTTGAAAACAGTAGCCAAAATAGAGTCGAAGGAGGCTGGATCAAATGTATTAAAAAAACCCCTTAACAACTCTAAAATTCATGCATAGTTCTATCTCTCCTCTACTAATTTGTTCACAGGAAATTAAGAAAGAAGAAAGAAATAGACATCCTATTAATTTCACTGGTAGCCAAAATAAACTAATGGATTTTGAAGGTACATCGTAATATTCCAATTGTGGAGGCACCTAGCAAAACAGCAACAGGACACTCCATCAAGTACAAAATATAGTAACATAGAAGGGTAAATAAAAAAGGATCAAATCCAACAAGGTCACTAAGGCCCTAAGATTGGAGGCCACAATATATGTCAATGTGAAGTAGAAAGTGTTGTGATGTCCCATTGTTTGGGGAGTATCATCATCAAACTAGGTCAGGTGATCTCTGTTGGCCTTAGAGTCTATTGAATGTCTAAGATGTGAATCTTAGATTTCAACAATGGTTGTCCAAACATCCAAGGTTGAATAAAGGAAGAAGAAGCTCATACTATTCTGAACTGAGAACATTCACATTTATAGTAGTTGGCAGTGATGATGTTTCCTCTTCTGACTATCGCTAACTTCGGTGTTGCTCTTCCTTGACATTTTATGCATATGAATCAGTCAGTTTCTCTTCTTGGAGTAGTATTTTCTTCTGATATATTATACTACACTACCCAAGTTTAACCTTTTGAGTTTACTCTCATTCTATCATGTTGTCTATTACTTTGCTAGCCTAGGTTTTAGTTTTGAGTTTCTTATGTTTCAGTTTTTGAGATGCCCTAGGCACTATTATCGTTGTTAAATTGTGTCTTTTGAATCACATTGATGTATTTTGGGAATTTGTGGACATTAACATAATTTGATTTATCAGTTTTTGGGATTATTTTGATTTATCAGTTTTGGGATTATTTGCCTAGTCTGCCCGTCGCAGGTATAGCATCCCCGTCGCTATTCCTGGGGTTTGCATTTTTTTTTTTAACTTATACAACGTGTGGATACAGCGACCGCTAGGTGTGGATACAGAGACAGCAAGGTGTGGATACAGAGATGGCAAGGCATGGCTATAGCGACGTCTTATTCCTGGGTTTGCATTTTTTTTAAAAACCTTATACAGAGCGTGGATACAGCGATGGCCAGGCGTGGATACAAAGACAGCTAGGCGTGAATATAGCGATGACTTAGCCATCTAACGAAATATAGAACATTTTTTCTCTTGCAACACAAATTAGGAGTCGTCTCTATTGCGACGGAAATGTTTCCACGGAAAAAAAAAACACTTAGAGGTGGCAATATCCACGCTTTTTCGTGGATATTGCCACGTTTTTCCATGGAAAAATTGATCACTTGTACTAGTGAGCTCTCTACAATAAGAATTTGATTGGCATTGAAAACCTTGATTAGGGATCTCCATGAGTTTTTTGTTTAAGAGGGTCTTGGGGTTTCCTCTGAGATATAAAATTTAAAAACATTTCAAGGTTTCAATGACTTTGATTCTCACCAGTGCTGAATGCTCCCTTGATGCAGTTATATCTAATTTTAGTATTTCTTCCATTCAATTTTTAAGGTTAGGTAGGATTTAGCCTTTCTTTGTTGAATATTTTTTTTAGTTTAGAGTTGTATTTCATGGATCCATCATTTGTCATGAATGAATTTTGCTTATCTCTAAAGATAACATAGTTAGGCCGATAGTGGCACAAGTGAATGAATAAAATCAGATACAAAATTACCTAAAACCTTACCATTCTCCAAGCCATCCATCCAAATATCCCAAAAATTCCAAGTTACCTATCCCATGCCCATCCACCCAACCTCTCCATTACATACACTCATTCATCCATACCTAAGAGCTAGAATGCATGAACAAAGCAAGCAACTCATATACTTCACTTGAACTCAAAATATTTTGAGAGAAGAACAAAATACAGATCCATATGCCAAGGTCACAACACTTTCTTGGAGGTCGAAACTGTGCTTAAAACATGTTTTTGATTATCAAGATGGGACTGACTAGTTACAGTCCAATTAGCTCGAAACACATAGGTGAATGAAAATATCTAATAGATTTTGATCTAATGTAATGTCCCCAAAATTTAAAAAAACAAATATTAGGCCAGTCATTTATTGCCCGAACTGGACATTATCTTAACTTATGTGAAATGTGTCATACTTTGTTTCACTACTCTATATTGTCATAAGTTGTTCTGAATTCCTTCTCTATGTTTTTTTGATGTGGCTATTAATGTAATGTTATGGTGTCATTTATTTAATATCTGAATTTGATAGTTATGTGACTTACTCATTGGTTATACTCTTTGATTATTCTCTATGAATAAATATGAATTAACTTGTATTGTCAAGGGGTGGAGTGGCGAGACTTGTTTCCCTTGTAAACACTTAAAAGGTAGTTGTTTCTACTGGTCACTAGAAGGCTTAGTGAGTTCTTTTGGAACTAATGCACCTCTTTCATTTTCACTTGCAAGTGCACTTGACAATGGAAAACTGACTATGATGGTGTCCTAAAGACATACTGCCTATACTTCTTGGATGGCGAATAAACTTACAGACCTATCCTGGTGATTATTATTACGGTTGGTTTATGCAAGACTGGGTTACTAGCCTATGTTGTACCAGTTACTATTATGGTTTATGAATTTATTACATTGATTTAATTACTTCTGTACTTTATCATTTTCATAGTATACAACGTATATGGATTATCATATCATAACATGGTCCTTTGTTTATTAAAGTCCTTGTGTATAAGTTTGTAAACATAACAATATCCCTCCATGGCATATTTCATATTCCATGGATTATGTCTATACCCTTAGTACATGATACACATGTTGGGATTTATATGTTGCATGGTGATTAAACATGGCACTGTGCTGTGTGGTGATAAGAACTATATACTTTAGGTTTCAATTTTTGGTAATAGAGATGAGGGTGGCACATTTATTGTGCATGGGAAAGCATGGGTCTCAAGCTTAGGGATTGGACTAGCACGATGGTTTGGTTCATTTTCAAAATGGTTGCATGAGCTCTTCCTCTAGTATTCTTTGTGGTGTGGGTATTTGGAGGTCCACTGTATTGGAAGGTATGACTTCCAAATTGGTTTGGAATCATTATATTATTTTCCAACTTCATGTTTTCGACATACTCCTCATTGTGTCTTTGGTTTTGTTGTAGGTTGCAGGGTTTGGACAATGTGGGGCATGGGTCTCCCCAGGGTCAACACAATACTCATTACGACTAAGCACTGTTGTAACAAGTTTGAAACTTGTTCCTTCTCTTGTGTGGGTCTCATGACATATCTTGAAGCTCATCAATGGTTGAATGCTTAGTCTGGTTTTAATGTCTACAATTTGGAAATGGGTTGTATAAAAAAATTATGTAAAGCATCCAAAGATGTGTTTATGAGTTGGGGTTTTTATTTTTTTTTAGTGCCTTTGGGGCGGGACTAATGCATTTTTGTTTTGGTACAATGAATACGCTATTAGTATCATTGGTTATGGTGAATACTTACAGGCTTTATGATTTGTAAATATGTTTAAGTTTTGGTAATGGTGACAGCACCATTGCTTGAAATGGTGCAAGGCCTTGGATGCACGACTGTGTAAATTCTTAGTTTTGTTTATAATGGTTATTATGTACAGCATTTGCATATAGTGCATATTGTGGTTATGGTTCTTTGTTTGGGTGATAGTTTGAATCTATGTATATTTGAATTTCTTGTTTAGTTCTTTATATAGATTTTTAATATCGTTAATTTTGGCCTTTGGAGCCTTGCCATAGATGGCAATGTAGTTCCCTCCATTAGAACAATGACTGTGTAAAAGATAAATGAAATGTTGAATCGTGGTTTTAATTCTTACCTGTGTATTTAGTTTTAAAACGCCGTGACTATGGGTTTTACCCTACGGCTAATTGTTGGTGCTATTTGCTTAGTGTTGATAGGGTCTTTAATGGATTTATGTTAGGGTCCTATTATCTACACACAAATGGTCGTGAGCCACGAGATGGTTATAGTGTATAAATTTTAAGTCCGTAAATGAGTTTATTAGTGTTGTTTGTGTAGTTCATAATTGAAACATTAGAGAGTTTGGTAGGATGATAGTGAATCCTATAGGATTCCATATGGTGATTGGTTATTTCTAAATGTAATAAGGTGAACTCCACGAGATTAAACCCAGGGTCACGATTGTTGTAAAACATGGTTGGTGTAATGACTTGTTTGGGCATTCATGCCCACAGGAATCGATCCTGCGACCTCCGTTTATTTATGCGATGTTTTAATGAGTTATGTGGACAACATTATGTTTGACTTATTATGTTGGAAGTTTCCTTATGGTATATGATTTGTGTAGATGTAATTTTTGTATTAATTATATGGTTTGGTTATTATGAATGGGAAAGATTTGTGTTTAGTATTGCTTATTTATATTATATAACATCAGACCATCAGATGGTCTTGATGGCTTTAGGTTTTCATTTTAAATTTGTTATTTTGATTTTAGTTATGTTTATAATTAATAATAGAAATGATGTGTTTCTTAGGTTTTATTTTAATATATTCTAATTTAATTTGTTTTATATTT
>LPNX010097908.1:42500-105396 GCA_001517045.1 Pseudotsuga menziesii | reverse complement strand
ATATAGGCTCTGTTTGAAGTAGTTCTAGGTTTTGGAAAATAAATTTAAAGCTAGGAAATAAGATGCAGAAATAAACTTTGAAGAACAAAAAACAAAAATATTCTTCAACAAGAAATAAATTGCAGACATAGATTCAGAAGTAAAACATTAACCCTTGAATTTTCTAAACAAGAAATAAATTGCAGACATAGATTTAGAAATAAAACTTAAACCCTTGAATATTGTAAACAGGAAATAAATTGCATACATAGACCTAGAAATAAAACATAGACCCTTAAATTATGCAATAGGAAATAAATATTAGAAGTGAACTAGGGAAAAACATTCTTAAATACTTATCCAGAAAATGTACTAGACATGAAAGGGAAAAATCAAGAACCTCATACCTGCAAGGTGAAGCTATTTCAATGGCTGAAAACCTGCACACTCAATTACCCAACGTTAACAAATTTACAAATAGATCTGACCTCTATATAGATAACCAAATCGCTTGGGAACTACCATGTTCCACCCAACCATGACCTGGAACCATTTCTGTTTTTAGTCTGGATCCCCCTCGAGCTGGTTCCAACATGAAAGTAGCTTAGAGCTCCTAAGGTAAGGCTTCCCTAATTGGGATATCAGGTTCTAAATAATTTATCCTTTTTCCTCTTAGGAAATGTTTCTCCAAGAACTCTCTTGAGAATAATCAGGAAAAATAATGAATCACCAAAAAGATGGAAGATCCCCAAGCCTCTCTTTGGCTTGGGTCTTTATAGGCATACTTTTTAGTCAAAGGGGCAGTTAAATCAAGAATCATTTTATTTCCTGATTTAACCCTTTTATTTAATTTTTAACTTAGGAACTTTAAACTAGTTCCCATTTGGACTCTTGTATGTAAATTTAAATAATAATAATAATAATAATAATAATAATAGATAGATAGATAGATAGATAGATAGATAAATAGAAAGATAGATAAAGCCTTTCTTCATTTCTTATATTATTAATATTATAACTATGTTACTCTTTATATATGTCATGTATAAAATATATACTTACATATATTATTTGTTAACATTTGTCTTTAGGTATCATATAACATGATCCCTAAACTTAGGAAACTTTCTTCATTAAGGACATGAGGTAGGTGGTTCGGTCTACTAGGCTAGGAAACTCTAAACATCCTTGCATGTTGGATTCCCTCGTATAGCATGATAGTTCTTCAGTACTTGATGAGATACAAAAATTCAAAATTTTATTTAATCATTTATAAATAAGTCAAACGAGATCAATGTTTTACTCGAGTCGTTTTCACTCGACAGAATTAATTATTTTTAGTAACTCCTAGCGCTTATCCAGATCCTATACTCAATGCTAAAAAACATAGAGTTACAAAATTAGTGAAATTCCATAGCTCCTCGCTCAACACTAAGGATTCGATGTTCAAGAGCTTATTCTCAACATCCACTTGGAAGGCTCCAGGGATTATTCTCAACACTTCCAATTTATCTTTTTCATGTGCTTCATAGCTTCCTTCTCAACACAAAGGTTTTCATAACTCATGTGTTCCAGAGTTTCTCACTCTAGAAAACATAAAATTTCATGTGCTCCAGAGTTCCTCTCTCCTCACTCAACACAAAACATCTCATCAATCATGTGCTACAAGGTCCATTCCCAAAACATAAAATGATACATAAAACATATGTAATTGGATTATGCCCAATATATCAAAAAAATCATCATGGTTGTATGCAGTGGAGTTCTATACCCAATATACCAAAATAAAACATCAAAGTCACATCATAATCATTGGGGCTTATGCCCATAAGTGTTAGGTCAAAATTCAGGATATTACATCTAAAAAAATCCAATTTACTAAGAAATATTCATAGTAGTTTCATCAACTGACAAAACAACATTAATTAACTATATCACTACTTTTCACATGTATTTGTTTTTCTCTACTATTTATCATTTTGATTTGTGATAGGAAAGCTATTTTTTCTTTGTTTCCCGATATTGAAGATTTGCTTTTGTATTTCTTATTATGCAGGTATACATGTACCATTACAAGAATGAGTGACCTTGATCATGTTAAATGGAAAAAACCATAATGGTGTAATATCCAAGTATTCATTGTTGGAAATATATGCTTCATTTCCTGTCAAATTTCTAAAGTAAGGGTTCCCAACGCTGAGATGTTACTAAAATATTTAACAATTCATGTATGAGGGCCTTCTCATCTTATTTAATGCATTTTTGTTTAAATTCCAAGTAGGTTGGGTGGGATGAATCAGGTGCTAGTGAAATTCAAAATCGAGTTTCTATTTGGGATATTGAGCCTATTTCAACTCCATTTTTCATTTGTCCTCCACCCTTTTTCAAGCCCAAGCTCCCACAATAGCCTAGAATGCTGGGTAAAATCTATCCATCCACTTTAATCAATATTGACCTTTCTAGACAAAAAAATTGAGGCATTCTTGTATCATTTCTAAAATCATTATAGTATGGTCCTTGTGTCACTGATGTTATATGTTGTATCTTAAAACATTGTTGCAGTGTTTTTTGTTCCCGGTTTCCTTCAATTTGCTTGTGTGTATCTAACTAAAGATGATATCATGCTGATTTTTTTCGATCTCCATGCCATATGAGTTAGTATGTATAGTGTGCATTGTCTTTGAGAAAACATGAAAATTTATTATATGTTGTTTCTTTGATGGTTTTTGTTTATACTCATTTATCTAGTATTTAAAACATGAGAGATTTAGGTGGCTCCCCACTGAAGTGATCATGTATAGTGTTTTTAGATTATTATTTTTGATAAAGTGGTTATGTATATCATTCATATTTATATGTGTATGTTTTCATTTCTAGATTAAAACCATCAGGAAATTTTCAGTTACCACCATCAGTATTTGTAAATTTTTGAGGACATGATATAGTCTATATTCTCCAAGAAGTTGCCAATTTAAGTACTGTGCATAATTTATTTATTCCTTGACTAAGTGAACTTTAGCACATCATGTTTACTTTGATGTTATTATTTATTATTTTCTCCTTTTTAAAAGATCCTAGTCTCAAAAGTTATTATGTTAATAGTATAAAGATGAAATCTCAGAAGCATCTAGATTATTTTCATCCTTTATTCAAGAGTTTTTCCTTGTATTCACTACAAGAAGAATACAATAAGCACTTGGAGGATCTTATCAAGCTTGGGGCGATTTCTTTCATGTTGTCTTAAATTGAGAATATCATTGTATACTATTTACTAGTTGTTTGAATTACATCGATAATAATGCACTTCGATTTTCAATAAGTAGCTCTTAGTGAGACCCATCCAAATTTATAGAAGAAGTGCTTAATTAAAATTATGTGTGATAGTAATAGTTGAAAGGCATAGTTGTGCAGTAGAAAACAAATACAAACCATATGAAAGATATTATAAAGCTCTTTTTAAGCATTGATTTGTTTCTGAATTGTGTATGTCACTATGAAATAGTCATGGGTTCCACTTTTGAAAGGATTCCTACTTCATAATGTGACATTGTACTTGAGAAAAAAATGGTAATTCTCCATTTCTTATATTTCACATTTGAAATTCACAAGATCATAGATTATGGTAGGCAATTGTTGACACAAAGGAAATAATGCAGTGGAAAGATTCAACTGTTGACAAATGAAAGTGCCAAACATATGGATTTAGAAGAATATGATTGATCTTGATTCTTATTGCAATAACTAAAAATCAAATAAACATGCTTGATAGAATAGAAAACATATAGTTGTTTTGTTATGCAGTGAGCTTAGTTTTCTTATGAAGATAAAGGTTGTGATTCATCAAAACTTTACTTTATGTTTCTCCTATCAGATAAGTCAGATTATGCTATTTCATCCTAGTTTTCCTAGTGATTATGCCAATACTTTGTTCTATTTCGTTAGACTTTTGTCAAAAAAATTTACATATTTGTGTTATTTAAGAATTAAAATCATATATATATATCTGTGTGTGTGTGTGTGTGTGTGTGTGTGCGCGCGCGCGCGCGCGCGTGCAAAGACAGACTATTGTAAAGAGATATTTACAATGGTTTGGGTAGGAGATTGGTTTTAGTAATTCCCAAAACCCTACAATGCCCAGTGTTGGTTTATTGCCAATGCATTTGTTGTGTTTCTCTTTTCTGTAGAATTTCTGGATTTGCCCTTGAATTATTCAGTGCAATTTGGAACAAATCACAAAATATTTGGAGCAACGGTGCTATAAGGAACTGTGAAGTGATCATTTTGGTTATGTCAAAGTTGTCATCTATGTTTATAGAAAGATAATATCTTCATTTAAAGAACATATGTAAGTACTTATAAATTTAGGATCTATAATTTTCTATTTTGTGGTGCAAATACATTTCCACACAACACTTCTTTTGGGACCTTCAATTGAGCTAAATTTTAAATTTCCTATTTATAAAGCTGGATGCAAACTCTGTATGAAAGTAAAAAATAGAGTTTATCAACATTTAAATATTGGGTTCATGTTTGAGAAACAAACTTTCGAAATCTTGGCAATGGTTTCTTTTCATAAATGTGTGATTTGCTTTAGTAAAAAACATTAAAAACTTGTTTTAGTCAAAATTTAGTGTATTGTGAGACATAAATTTGTTCCAAATTGCCTTTATTTTTTATATTTTCCCCAAATACATAATATGAGCTTTCAAAAATGGCCTTATAGGAATGCATAGTCCTACCAGGTTTACATGGAGTACATAAGACCTGCTTATAGGAGAAAGCTAGCAAAGCGAAACACTATATTGAATTTTGCGGTAGCTAGAGGGGCTTCTGTGGTTTTGAACTATGCAACATCTATAAATTTTGTGTATATGGTTGTGCCATGTTTCCCATGATATGTTTTTTCTAATGCCGTTGTTAAACTTTATGTTGTTCCTTGTGTCTCCAGTCAGATTAAGAAATGTTCAAAGTCTTGATTAAATTTTATGATTTCAAAAACTTGATTGCCTTTTAGATGAGACTAGGTCCATGTTAACTATGGATCTATAATTTGTTGAGAGGGATGAAATCCCTTAAGGTGCAAACCTTTTTTAGAGTGCAAAAATTGAGGAAGGTTTCACACCTCAAGGGATTTGATCCCTCTCAGTGCTTGATAATTCTAGAGTTAAGATGGATCTAGATTGGTTATTGGGAAGTTAACTATATCAGAAAATCCATTCCACATAACCATCATCATCATTGACAATTTGTTATGCATATTCTACATCAACATCCCATTGAACTGATGGACCCCACAAAAAATTTGTGTTTTCTTCACTACAAAAGTTGTAGGCTCTATGTATGTAGACCAAATTGTCTACCCTCTTTGAAGTGAGCCCATTATTTTTGGTTAAGTGAATAAAGGCCAATGTGTTGTAATTCCTCTCACCCAAGAACGATATAGAAATGTGGGACAATAGTCATATTTCCAAATGTTGAATCTCTGGAATTGACCTCCCTGCATCATGTACCAATCATTTTTATATTTTTGGGCCATTGTTGTCTGATCCCCTCATGCAAAAGGTGATTCAAATCAATTTCCCATCACATCAAAGGAAAGAGATTGTGATTTAACAATTCTGGCCTCTTTCGGATGATGTATATTTGATACAGCTTCCATGAACCCTCCCTTTACATATAGAATTAACCTTAGGTGCAACCCTATGAGGATTTTATTCATACCACTTTGGGTTTAAATCATAAACTACCATTTGCAAAAAAAAGTTCAAGTTGTGTCGTGTCTCATGAAGAATGGAATTAATTTTGTTATAGAGTTCTCTACTTCCAATACCTTCAGCTGTTTCTCTTTTTTTTCCATCATACTATTCATTGTTTCATGTGACATAAACCTCTCTTAAAGAATGGTTTTCTTAGCAAGAGAGATAATATCTCCCCAACCATTTGTAGTAAAGAAAACAAGGAGGAAGTCAGTACCTTTATAGTGTCATTCTATAAATTTACCCCCTCTTCCCTATGTTTCTAGATGGAGGGTGGTATTAATTATCATCCTCCATAGCCATTGGTAAATCTACAGGACTCTATGGGAATGGATCCCACAACCTCCTTGGGGATTATGCCTTAGCAGAAAAGGTCTAACCAATCGAAATATCCCTTCGAGCTCTAAGGAAGGGGAATTTATGTCTATATATATAATGGACATAAGAATAGGTCTAATACAGGGACATCTAAATTTGAAGTCCTCCAACCATCTCCTTTTGAGCACATGTTCTTGGATTATTCTTCCCTCGTCAGTATTTTAGCCACTCCATATCTCCCAGTCTTTTGAAATATTTGTAATGCATATTTAGAAACTCCAACTGTTATAGATATACCTTTATAGATATGCATATGGAAACCATTAGATTCTCCCAACAATCCAAAAGGAAACAAAACATTGATATTCATCATTGATTGTTGTTTACTTTGTCACTAATGGACTTAAGATAATCAATAAATCCATTGAATATATTAAGGTGACATGTAACCCTATCACCATCCTTCATATTTTTCCTTTACATTTCCATCAATTACCTTAAGCTTTTACTTTTCCACTAATGACCCTAACCTAATCAAGCAAGGAATTGAAGACATTAAGGTGATATGGAAACCTATCATAATCCTTATCATCAAAGCATATAACTTCTTCCACATGAACATCAAATTCATAAAGGATTTATCCTTACAATGAAACAATATATGTTCCATCTGCAATGGAACTATGCCAAGCCAACTACGACCCACTTTAGGCCTCAAGCTAGATCTTGGGCCAAAGCATAGCCCTTAGTGATGTTTAAAATATTGGATTACCATTGTCAATGTTGGATACCCATTGTCACCACAGCAGATTGAAACATTTAGAAAAAAGAATGTGAAATAAGTGTAATGAAGCAACATTGCAGGTTGAAGATGAGCAATTTCATCCCATCCTCATACGCAATGTTATTCCATTGAGCATATTTATCCCAAATGTGGATATATAAGTTTAATCAGTTTGAAGATTCAGGAGATGTGCGAGGAAACAAATATCTTGAAAGGCATAGTAGGAACAATCATTCAAAGAAAATGTGTTGGGGATTTAGAAAAGAATCCAGCATCTCAAATCTACTTTAGGAACCTTATGACAGGTTTTGAATTCACTCAAGATATGTCCAAGAGCTGACTTATATTTGGAATTCTTAACAAACTCAGAGAGAGCTATGAATGCTTAGAAAAAATTTAGAGGGATAGTATATATCTTCAACTGAAAATAAATAATCAATAACTCATAGTAAAACTGAGATCAACTAGGAAGTTCATGTACCATAAGTTACCTCTTTGATTATAAGCATAAAATAAACTGCCCCAAAGTATGCAACAATATACACTAAGAAAAGAGTAATAAAACATAAAAGTGATACAGAACCTAGAGAAACAACTCTTCAAAAGAGTGGTTATTTGTTGGCAAAAACCCACCAGCAAATCCTTGTCGACAGCGGTTCTCACTCTGTTGACGCCCAACCAGCGCGATCTCCCTTAACAATGGCCCAGACAGGGTTTACCTTTCCCAGAAACAGCCACAAAGCAAACGAATTCTCACCCAAGATGTTTAAGGGAGAGCTATCAGAACCAAGTTTTTGGCAGTAAGAAGGGAGAAAATGGCATCCGATAGGATTTTCGCATCAGAAGCATCAGTTTACAGAAATAGGACAGTAATCATAATATATCTTCATCACTACATATCTAACCATCACATCATTCCTTTGTCACAGTAGGTCAGCATAGCAGTATAAAACAACTTAAACCATCCATTATCATAAATGCAACCGAATCAGAAAAGATTGTGGAGACATCAGTAAACCATAATAGAAATGCGATAGAACTGGAATAGATCACAACATCATAAATCATGACAAATTCAACATATTTTGCATTTATTTCACAGTAGAGAAAACAGGAAGACCAAAGACAACATTTATGCAATAACTACCATATCATATTAATTTTGTGCAAAGAATCCAAAATAGACAATTCTTCTCCACAACAAGAGGCTGAATACATCAAAAAACCTATATAGATCACAGATACAATAGAAAAACATCCAAAACCATAGACAGATCGCATTAGACCTCAAGCGATAATCATGCTCAAGATAATATTGATCTCCACCACAATTTCAAAACTAGGTCTACATATAGGCTTGCGCCTTTACATTGAAGGTCCAATTCTAACTAAATTTTAACCTCTAATGACCTATGGTGATAAAACTTGGTCAAATAATATCTTAAATGTTCAAAATGGTTATTTTTCTGCCCATCGCACTGATCTAGACTTGTGTGGTGCCACGTGAGCTTGTGTAGCTGCAGTGACACTATGCAACTCACTTACCAAAACCCCTTCTAACAGGCCCCGAAAACAGTCATGTCAGGTTGGCAAGGTATATGCCAACGTCCATGCCTTGAAATACTCAAACTATTGTGCAATCTCATGAACCTAGAGTTGGATTTTGTCGGCAGCACTTTGATAATTATTCAAATTCTGCTACATAGAGTGCTCTTCCCTAGCCTTTTCGTCGTCAATCTACCAATTCTCTTGCACCACTTGCAGCATGGTGACTGCTTTAATAGCCAAAATCCCACCAAATTATTGAAACTCTTCTAACTGGGTATGACACTTTTATTAGAATTCCTAGGCACAGGAAGCTCATTGCTATAGATCCTTTAATTCCTCGGCCCTCATGATTTGCACCATCAATGGCATTTCCTGCACCAAAGTCTTCAATGTTTTCAACTGGACTTCATCTTCTTGCACTTGCGTTGTCAACTGATCAAGGTATTCATCTTGGACAATGCTCTTTCGAAAGTGTTTTTTCGCCTCCGTGATGGTCTTGCCTTCTTTCTCCATGGTTTCGAATTGTGTTTCTATTTCATCAATAGAAGCCTTCCATTCAACAACCTTCTCTCATTGAGCATCAAGTTGGCATCCTGGAGTTTTATAATGGTTTCCTCAAGTCACTTTCCCTTAGCAACCACGGTAATATTGGTCATGCTCTCAAAAATATATTGACAAGCCTCATCAATGGATTGCTCAACCTTGCTACATCTTGCACACAGCTACGCTTTTTCAACAACAAGGTGGTCTTGCACCTTATTCAGCTCAATAATTTCCTCAGCAACCTTACGCTTCAGCTTGGCCTGTGTCACCTTCAATGCATCTATTTCTTGTACCTTCTCTTATGCCAGTTGCATCCTGGCCTGATGTAGCTCCTCTGCTTCCTTCTACAGGTTCTCGGCTATGCTCTATGACTACACGTATCCATCTGTCACCTCCTTCTATATATCTGCCAATTCTTGGGTGGTCAGGTGTTGTACCTCCATTAGTGCTTGAGTTGGTAACTTGTCCAGATCCAAAGCGACACTCTGGATTGGCTGCAATAAATTGTTCACATGTCTCACAGATGTATTCCTAGAAACAATATCAAAAATGGAATTCAACCTATCTCTTACCACACCAAATTCTTTGTGTTTTGACTCACGGATCACCTATGTCACAGCCTCAGAGGAGTCGGTGACCACTCTGATGAGCCACTGCAGTTGGTCCTCCATCCCTGACCATATATCACTGCCTGCATCATATTCCTAGTGCTATTTGGTGCAATTCTCCTCCTGCATGCATTGTGCTTCAACCTTGGGCTCCACCAATGACTCATTATCAGAGTCATAAACACTCATCTCCTTCTGGGAAATCTCTTCCAGGGCATCAGGTGGCATCTCCTTAGAATGTTCCTCCTAACTCATAAGCAGTGTGACATTCGATCAGACACACTTGAACAATAGCATCCAATTCTTCCACAATGAATTTGTAAGCCAGAGGTAGCCACTACCTATTGGGGTCCCATCGTTCCTAGATGTAAATGGAATGTGGGCCAATAGCGAATCGAATGAGTTGCTGATACTTAGTCGCTGCATAAGGAGATACTCAGGGAAATGCAATAGTGGCAGCTTGGAGAGCTTCCCAATAGACCCAAAAGTGAATTGTATAGTCTTCCTATCGATTGGTCTCCTCAACCCAACAAAAATTATGGTATCGTGTGTCATGGAACACCTTTGCCGCATCGACTGTTATTGTTTGGTAATATTCGGGTTCCATCCAGGTGAAAAGTGCAATAAGAATTAATAGCCTGAGTAGCAAGAGCATATTCGAGCAACTGGTTAAGCAAGAATAAGGACCATTTCATTTGTATTCCTTCTGCACATTTCTAGGTGCATGAGACCAGGCCCGAGCTACACTGGACCAGTCGATTACCCTAAACAACCTTGCTAGCAATATGGTAGGCATATCCATCCCTCTGTAATTCAAAGTGGTCCTTCATATGCTTGCCAAGCTTCTTATCAGTATCCATCCTATGGATATAATGTGTCAGATCTTCCCCAGCATTCAGTAAGCCCGTAATTCTCGCAATTAGGTCTATTGTGACAGGAATGGGTGTATTTAGCCAGAGAATCCCTCCATGAAAATAGGCCAAGATTTTTTTAACACACACATGGGATTCATTCAACCACCCAAAATGAGGCATATTGATGAGCCCCAACAATCAAGATTTGTCTAACCCACTTGCCCAAGGTTGAGGAATCCACTAATTTAGGGCCCCAGGCACCGTCAGAACCGACTGATAGGGTTTGTCCCAGACATATTTAAGTAACAAAAAATTATGGTCCTCAAACTTCAATCAGATCAGCACAGGGATGATATCAACCAAGCAAGTCATCCCTTCTGGTAGTGGCAAAAATTTTGGCAGATACTTTTGGTTTTTCGTCGGATGCCTTAATTTTTCTCTCGAACGCATAGGAGTGACATATCCCAATATATCATGAACAAATATGCCCCTAGGCACTGCATAATATATGTCTCCTGAGCTTCATGGTCCATTCTGTGCAGTTATTTTTCCTTGCACTCTAGCCAACATGTGGGTGTGCCTCTTCTGCGGCTATGTGGAACTGGGCTTCTTAGCCTCCCGCTTTCTCTTGGGGATAGACGCCTCCCGCTTTCTCTTGGGGATAGACGATGATCCAAATGGCATGCTCATGACTTCTTATTTGATGGTCATGGGATAAATAGGGGAATGACTCATTATCAGTTTTAATTGTTTATTGACTCATTCTTTCACCGAGAGCATTAAAACAAATGAAGTAAAAGCTTCAATATCTTCAAAATATGTTTCAAACTTTATTTTATCCTGTTTATTATTTTTCTTTGTTTTAATTACTAATGGAAAAGAACTCTCCTCTGGAGGCATAGAAGACACATAATGAGGTGAGCAATTTGAGGGGAAGAAATATAGGGAGAACCTTGCCTTATAAGTAACTCTTTGAGGGGAATTTGCTTACTCACAATGAAAGGAGTGGGAAGTATCCTAGTCTATAGATAATTACCATGCAGGATAGGTGATTCTAATGCATGATTTAGTGTGTGTTATCAATCGACCATTTACTTACCATTAGAAACATCCTTACCACTTCTCTTGCTTTGGTTGTGGTATTCATCTTCTGGGGTGGAAATACTTCTTTGGACTTAATCCATCCATTTTATAAATATCTAAACATATTCAAAAATCATGGGATGCTATGCATGAGATAAATAGGTAAACATATTCAAATGGCATGCCTTATACCTCAATCTCAACTCGAAGCTTTAATTTTTACAAATATAATTGAACAATATACTTACATATTTTAGGAGAGTTGTAATTATAAAAGACATATATGAAATTAATTTATTTTTTGTTGTTTATCTAATACCCACAGATACAGCTAAAACCATTATGAAAGTTATCCTTTCTTCTAATTTACTAAAAAACATCAATTGTTTAGGAAAATGGTCAGACCTTACCTTAAATTAGATAAGACCTTTCATGACCTTACCACCTGTATACTCATGATAAACTACATGCAAAGGTGTTAGGAATCCCTCTGTTCAATTCAATATATGATTGAGAATGCAATACACTAATAAGAGAATTTCTTATATTGAACAAGGCCAGATTAGATTTTGTAATTTTTAATAGATGTACCTATCTTTAACAGTTTTGAGGCACAATAATTTGAGAAAATACTGTAACCAAAGGCATGGAAATCTATACCACTATACTGCTTATTCACAATGTCTTTTGAAATGATTCTATCAAGTTTACTATTTTTTTTCCCTTGAACATGTTGAATGAGGCAAAAGTTCTTCAAATACTTCGAAATTTTATGAAATTCGGTCTTTTAAGAGGGAATTTTCACATGGAGAATCTAAAATATCTCAGAAAACAAAGATGGGGATATTTAGTTCCATATTCTACGTCAGAATCAACATTTTGTCTAAGTCTCTGAATCTTTGCAAGGGCTTTGTGTAGTCCCTGGATTCGGGTCTGTGTGTCTTGGCCAGGAGCATCATTATATTCTTCCCACAATTAATCCATATCTTCATCATTTACGGAAATTTATACAGAATTCCAAGCCTAGCTTTCTGAAGTACTTCTTGTTGATTTCCCACTTAATAACTCCACATGATTTAGGTATTCATGAATTTTCATTGAAGGTGAAAGTTGGTTGTAAAAGTTACTTGAACCCGTTGCATGATCCTCTAAAATATTTCCTGGAAGTGTTCCCTTCTAGAGGTTGTTCTACTCTTCATATAGCTTGCAAGTAAGTGTTCTCTTCCAACCTTTTTCTTTGCTAACTGTACAGTTTTTCTAGAATACAAATAGGCCTAGGTTATGATGGTCCTCTTCCCATATATTTTCCATTGTAAGAAATTCCTCTTCCAAATCATCAAATTGGAAACTCAATCATGACCTGAATAAAAAAATTTCAAGACCATGAATAACATGAGTTGGGTATGCTTCATTATCATTATCTAGCACTCCATTATCTTTCTATGAAACTTGGGACAATTCTGGCAGTTTTGCATCATGCAATTCTTCACGAATGGAAATAGGGGTCTCAAATGCATTATCCTGGACAACACCCACATCATAGAAAGGCTTATCAATATCAACAATCTGTTCTTGAGAGTTTTTAATGTCTCCCATCTCAAAAAAATCATTACTTCCCATACTTATAGACTTCGAAGTTAATGGAAATTCCCTTATATTATTGTTCTCAAAATAGACTGACTCAACGCTAGCAAAGAGGCCACTTATCTCTCAGTTTCTACAAATTTTTATTACATTCATCCATATGTAGATTGTTGAGTTTCTTGATCTCAGTGTATGTGAGATTCTTTTTTTTGTAACTAGGAAGGGTTGATAAAATCATGCAAAGAGATGCACTAAAGGAGCCCTCAACAGATAGAAATGTAGAATCTGCAAGAATATTACTTGAACAGGTAAAATCACCAACTTTTCATATCCTCTATGGCTTCTTGATTAATTTGCATGGGACAACATTATATTCTTTGGTAGGAAATTAGCCATATCTTATTGGATTGGGTTCTACTGTAATATATATGATCAAGCTAGACTCTCTGGCTTGTTTAATTTTTCCAATACTTTAAGGGTATTCCTTAAGATTTGGTATACTTACGTACAAACAATTGTATCTTTAGTGACATATGATGTCACCTTCTCTTGATTGAGTTCAAGAAAGTATTTTAGAGATGCCTTTCCTTCTTTTTTTCTTTGAAAAGTTGGCTTAGATCATAATTTTGAGTTTTAGTAAGTCTTATTGATTTCAATATGTTGAATATTACTGGAAATGAGGAATCATCTCTCTCTTTGTGGAATATATCTTCCAATTGTATACTCCAAGGATTCTTATTAGATTACTTGAATATGTTCTAGGGAAATGATACAGCCAATATGTGGAGGGTTCTAAATTGTTTTTGGTAAGACATGCAATCCCCATTTCTTATAATTGGAACTATTTGCATAATATTTATTTCCCCAACACTGAGGACTTATCTTCTCATCAAATTGACATGTTTATCATTTTTTGTCTACTAGATTTACCAAAATGTTATAGTATAATTCTCTTGTTAATAGATTTGGGATTTTATCTAGAAAATATTGTCATTTTACAGAAAAATAAAGTTCATTTTGTTCTCGTTTGTACTTCCAGGAGGTGTGGAATTTATCATGTTTTTGTTTAGGATGTTATATAGTCACCAAAAGACTAAAAATTTAATAGATTTAAATTGCATAAATGGTCCAGGTAATACCAAGCTATAACAGACCTGCAGTATGTGTTTTATAGCCATGTATATATGCTACAAAGATGAAAATACCATGTCAAATACTCATGTCAATATATTAGATATTTCTTCAAACTTGAATTCATGTAGTTGAAAGACAATTTTTATATTGAAGAATTCCCCCCATACATAGCCTAAGTTTAGATGTGAAGTCAAAGGGCCTAAATATGATAAAACATCACTCATTTCATCTTTTTCCCTCTTGGAAATACACATGAACTTCAATATAAGTTCACCAGAAAATGAAAGATACAAGTAGGAGGAAACGACCTTACAAATAATATAATAGCCCTGAATATTTGCACATTATATCTCTAGTTTATCCCCAAAAAATGTCTTTAGTTTCCAATGTATATGTTTTAAGGTTGTGGATAGTTCAACTACTATTTAGTTCAGTTAAAATGTTAATAAAAACAACCTAAAATTGCCTTTACTATTCAGTGCAAAGTTGTCACGTCCCCAACGCTTACTCGACGGAGAGGATGCGACTAACATCCATCAACCCGGGCCATCTAAGCCCCATGAAAATAATATATATATAAAAATTTCCTTGAAATAAAACATTCATAACTATAAACATATGCATAATGCAATATACAGTGGAAGAAAATACATTCATTTCAAGCATTCATCATGTTCATAGTAATTCATAAGACATTTACAGTTGCGGAAAATAAAATATAAGAGAATACTTATCTTTGAAATAATCTTGTCCCGTGACCAATTATGTCGCTGCAACATTCCACCCAAGCATAGGCCAGTGTGCTCATTAATCTCTTAGCAACATGGCCACCCCTGAGCTGGGCATGATTTTTCCCAAGAAATAAGGAACACTAGCAGACTTCCCCCATAGCCAAGGATACAATAGCATTCATTCAAGACAACACAATTGGGTTTATCAGACTTACATAGGCGGTGGTTTACACTTAGCCAAATTGACATGAGACACATCCAAGCCAATAGATGTGTTTATCAGGCTACCATCCAATCCATTGTTCTAGTTGGGTTTCTCAGGCTTCCAAGGAGGTGGAAAGACTAACTGCTAAGCTAGTGAGCTCATCCCCATAGCTATGAACACCCACACTGGATCTATCCTAATTTCTAAACAATTACACACCCAACACAAGGAAGCATTCCCTTCTCCGCTACACTGTCCCTCAAGCCATGCTTTCCCTTCTAGTGCTATTCAGGGTATGCAACGAAGAAAAAACATCCTGCTAGATTGGTCTATGAAGTTATTTTACACACTAGATTTATTAAGCAAGTCTAGAATCCATTTCCATTCCTTCAATCAATGTATATTCCAACGAAAGGATGTGCACATAGTTATCTCAGTACCAGAATTAACAAAATGTAGCAGATGCTATGGATTACATACACACATAGTAATCAAGGATTTTTTAACATTGATGGAGCCAGACCAACTGCTGCAAAAAATAACCAAACTAAAATGCTTGCTATTTATTCCCATCATAGACAAAAAATTGGATTCAGGGAAATCAGGTTAAGGAAAACAACTGGAAGACTGGAGAAAACATGAAAAGAAACAAATCCACATAGGAAAACCAAAAACATGAAGGATTTAGATCGCCAGAAAAGAGAAATTTGCGAAAGGTTTAGACTCATAATGGTTTTTCTTGTTGGCTATTGTGTGAATGCCCCATTGGTTTTTCCAAAAACATTTTTCCATCCCAAATCGTGAGGGAAGGTGAAATGCTAACGCATGAAAGAAAAAAGGGTGTTTTCTTCAATAAAATTTAAAAAACATTTTTTCTAGAAATGGTGTTTTACCCATTTCTAATTTCTCTATACTCTTTCAATCCCACACTCCCTTATCCTCAGGAAAAACCATGCCCCCATTTCATTTTGGTTGTGTTGACATAGTTGGCTGTAGGTTTTAATCAAATATTCCAAATTAACATAATGTCCATCTTTTTAATGTTTACCTAGCATAAAATACCATCCGCTCAACCTCTATTGCCAAAACACAAACACTAAATCAATGGTGGGGATTTTTCCTAGCTCCACACCATGATTATTTACATTGTTTATTTAAATACAAAATGGGGTCAAACCCGAGGTGTTGCAAAAGTTCTCTCATATATTGCTCGAAAAGAATTTATTTCTTTGCACAATGCTTTTATTGATCTTCAAGACTTATGGAGAGGTAATTCATGTTCATGTGTTTATAATCCTACTGGTTCTAAATGTTTATGCATTTTGAGTACACTTGCTATTTGCTGGAATTGTTTCATTTTTCCATGTTCAATCTTGTAAAATTACTATGTACATGTTTCAGTTAGTTGTTTTCTCTTTTTAGCGAGAAGCAAAATTTATTTCTTAGCATGTGTTGTTTGTAGGTAAACTTACTCACAATATTTGTAACAAAATGAGGAGGGAGGCTATTGCAGTGTGGATACAAAAGCATGTGCATAGATATAAAGCTCAAAAAGCTCAGAAGCACATGCGGTGCAGATACATAAGCACGTGCAAAGATAGAAAGCTCAGAAATTGAGCCGTTGAGTATGAAGAACATGTTGTTGAGGCTTTTCTATTGAGTATGAAGAGTCTATCGTTGAGGGTTTCAAGTTTTTAAGTATGGTTTTGAAGCTATCATGGGATCTAAGTATGGCTTAGCAACCAATTACAAGTGGGATGGTTTAGCCATTGTAATATTTTAAAAATTCATTGATGTACTAGATGATTTTCATGTAAAGTTATAAGGAGAAAGACTTTGAGAAAACTCATATTTATTGTACTACTTGACATTCCATATAATATAATTTGTATTGTTTAAAACTTATATGGTTGTACTTAATATTATTTCTAGGTGTTGTAATTAACTAAATAATGTGACATAGCATAATTCACATGTGTATTAGATGGTGATAAATAATGTATGATTCTTTTTTTAATTTAAACATAATATCATATTAAAAATTTATATTGATTAATAATTGACACCATTAAAACTACTAAAATATAATATCCACACATAAAACGACTAAAAATGACTAAATTAGTGACAAATAAATGAGATTAATGACCAAAATTCGCATATAAAATGACATAAAATTGAAAGATACGTGACCAAACAATGAGATATAAATGACCAAAATTTGCATATCAATTACCAAAAAACAATTTTGGTGGCTAATTTACAGTCTTTTATGACGCGACGAAATTTGGTCATATTCTAGTTTGTCATGCGGTCATTAATTTTCTCATAAATGTGGTCATATATTTGGTCATTGATTCAAATATATGATCAAATTAATGATCAAATATATCACCAAATTAATGACCAACTGAAAATCTATAAATTAGCAAAATAAAAATGACCATTTTTGGTCGCGTAATAAAAGACCATAAATTAGCCACCAACAATCGCCAAACCAAAAGTGGTTATTGATATGCAGATTTTGGTCATTTTTTTTGTCACTAATCTCTCATTTTCTAGTAGTGGACTCACATACTGCTGATTTTCTCGTAATTGGTTTTGCAGGTGACAGAGGGCGGCTCAAACATGGATTTGATGGTGGCTCTTTAGGTGTCCTATGCAACATCTTTGTAGGTAAGCCCTAGTAAATGCAAAGGCCCTTACCTCTGTGTGTTTGTTTTTTGGTAGAGATTTGAACTCTGGGTTGGGAGAATTAAATATGTGTAGTTTCGATTTGGCTGGGTTTGATAAATGGTTTGGGAATCCAATGGATGTGATGGTGTTAGTCTTTTCCATGGTAGTTTCCGCATGTAAAATGTTTGGGGAAATACTTGACTGTCTAGAGAGGGTTCAGCTCTATGTACAAACTTCATCATGCTCCAACGTTTGGTACTGGGATTCTATTTGATTTTAACGTTTTAATGGAAAGCTCTACTTTTAACTTAATGGTGTGTTTCATAATGCTTATAGTGTCATTGCTCGCAATGGCACTGTGGATATCTAAATTGTATATTTTATATATATTTATGCAATGGAAACTTCTTTGGTAAATTTGTTGGGTATGAGTTAATAATTATCATGTATGGGGTTCCACCTTACGATCATGAGCTTGGAAGCTTGGCTCGGACCTTAGGTGAATACGCAACCTGTAAATATGGTTTTTATATTTATTAATAATGTGACTATATAAATCATGCGTAGAGAGTGGATCTGCTTTGTTAAGAGTATGAGTTTAAAAACAAGTACCTTTGGGAAGCCTAAGAGGCGAAACCCTTGCTGTGAAATTCATAGCATTTACGTTTTGTTTTAGGAGTGGTTCCTATAGGACCCAATCCTAGGTTGTTTAATGATTTAGACTTGTGGTTAACTTTAGCGTTAATCTTTTTTTTTAGACATGGTTCCTAAAGGATTCGATCCTAGGTTGTTTAACGATTTATATTTGTGTTTTAAGTTGGGCATTCCACAGAATTCTATCGTGGGTTCACTATTTTTAATTATTTAATGATAAACGGAATGAATCTATCGTTAATACTTTCGTTTATATAAATGGTGCATTTAGTTTTTTTATGGTTAAGTAGTTTGATATATTTGTTGGGCTACAGCCAAATATTCACAAGTTTTGATGTCTAGGCTTTATAAAACTTATCAGCGTGTATGTTTATATTTAGCATGGATTTTAATTTTTATTTTAAAGGTTGTAAATAGTGTTTTCGATATGTTGTTTATGTTTGATTTTAAAGTGGAAAATGAATCATACGTGCTTACAATATGAAATTTGTCAGCGTTGGAAATATAAGTTTAGAGTTGGATTTTAATGGTGTGTAATTTGAACTATGGTTTAATTTATTTCTTTTAGTTGTTAGTTTATTAATTATTCTAAAATGTTTTGAACATAGTTTGAAGTTCTACAACTCAGAGATTTTATCTATGGTCTGTAGTTTTATAACTTTTATTTTATTTGATTATTTTAGATGCAAAGTTTAATATACTATTTTAGCTTTAAATGCTAAAAAGGTTTAATTTGTCTATCTTTATGGAAGCTTTGTTTAATTTTTCATCTAGGTTTGAACAATATACAAAAGTCTAGTTATCTCAAATAATCTAGAGTTTAAGTATAAGATGAAATCTATTAGATAGTTAAACAAATATAGAGAAGACTTAATTTAAGATATGCCTGAATGACTATCAAAAGGAATCATTAAAGGAAGTTTCATGTCAAAATGGGGATTTTAACTCAAATTCAAATTCCATGGTATCATGTGTTATTGAATTAAATTCCTTTAAATTTTAAATGCTATATAGGTCTTAAACAATTTTTTAATATAAATTTGGGGATACGTATCATAAAAAAAGCTACTTTTTTTCTTCGTATTTTCGACATATCTCTCTTTATTTTTACTCAAATTTTGATCGGAAGAGCTCATTGGTTGTAGAATGAAATTCCACATACAATGAGTACCCACTCAACATACTTTTTATGGACCCTGCTACCCTAAAAAGAAGAAATACCTGAAAAAATGTGATGATCATCATCACGTTTTTTCAGGTATTTCTTGTTTTTGGGGTAGCAAGGTCCGTAAAAAGTATGTTGAGTGGGTACTCGTTGGATGTGGAATTTAATTCCACATCCAATGATCTCTCTTGAATAAATTTGAGTAAACACAAAGGGAGATATGTCAAAAATACAAACAAAAAAAGTAGTTTTTTCTTTTATTCCTCCAAAATTAATAAATTTTATTTTATTATTTTAACTATTATTTTATTATTTTCCTTAGGAGGCCCATTTTGAGTTGAAAGTTCCTCTAATGAATACTTAAAGAATATAAATTATATTTTCCTAGGGTTTAGATGCAAACAACCCATGCTTTGAGGTTCTGTAAAAAAAAAAAAAACCGGTTGAGCAAACATATAATATACAATATTTGAATTCAATATTATCACAAGATTATAAACCCTAATTTAATAAAAAAACGCTATGAAATGTACCTCATACTTGCAACTTGTAGTAATTCTAATTAATAGAACCCTGCACACTCAAGTACACAGAATTAACAAGAACATAGACAATTATGACCTCAAATATGTCAACCGAATAACTTGGGAACTACCATGTTCCACCCAACCATGACCCAAAATTGTTCCTAGTTTCAATATGGATCCCTCCAAGTTGGTTCCAACATGCAAGTAGTCTAGAGCTCTTAAAGTCAAGGCCTCACCTATTTGGGATAACAGGTTATGTACTAGATTCTTTTACTTTTTGGAAAAATGCTCTCCGAGAGCTCTTAGGAGAATAGTGATCACATAGCATAGAATGGGATCCCCAAGCATTTCTTTGGATTGGGCCTTTATAGACAATCTTTTGGAAAAGGAACAATTAAATTTTAGTTAGATCAAGAATCATTTTTTTTTCTTGAAATAATCTTTTGCTTAATTTATGTGAAATTAATATTTATTTATCTTAACTTACGAACTCTTTGACTAGTTTTTAGTTTGACTCTTTTAAATACTAAAATATCTAATTAATTATTTTTGTAAATAATAATACATATATCCTTCAATTTTTATTTGTAGTTACTATTATTAATACTTATGCTTACTCTTTCATTCATACCATATATAAACTATATATATACATATGCCACTGTTAACATTTTTACTTTGGGCATCATATAGCATGATCTTGAATCACATGGTTATTTCTTTAGCTTCTTAGTCACTTATTTTATTAAGACCTTCAGGTAGGGCTGGTCAACTAAGCTAGGTAGCTCTAAACCTCCTTGCATGTTTGATTACCTTGTATATCATGGTAGTTCTTCAGTGCTTGATGAGAAACAAAAATTTTAAATTTCATTTAATAAACTTAAAAATAAGTAAGATGAGGTCAATGTTTTATCCAAGTCATTTTCACTCAACATAATTAATTTTCAGTAGCTCCTAGCATTTATTCATATCCCATACTCAACGCTAAGAAACAGGGAATTACACCTTAGTGCAATTCCATATTTCCTTGCTCAACACTAATGCTAGGATGTACTTGTATGATACACCTAGGGATACAATGATCAAGGATCTGGTGTTCTAGCGGCCGATACTCAACATCAATTTGGAATGTTCCAGGGCTTATACCCAACACTTCCGCTTCTTATATTTTCATGCGCTTCATAGCTTTTTTGCTTTAGCACAAACATTTCATAATTCATGTGCTCTGGAGCTGACGCTCAACACAAACATCAAATACTCATGTCCTTTAGAGCTCACTCTCATCAGAAACATCCATTCAATCATGTACTTCCAGACCTTGTGCTCAACATAAACATTAAATTACTTGTGTGATTCCATATCTCGTGCTCAACACAAACATTGCATTATTAATTTTCTTTATAAATCAAGGTCAACACAGCATCTCATCAATCATGTGCTTCATGGTCCACTACCAGTAGATGAAATCACATACATGCTAAATAAAAACATATGTATTGTCTTATGCCCAATATATCAAACAAAACATCATACTCATGTGCAGTGCGGTCTTATGCCCAATATACAAAACATAACATCAAAGAAACATAACATGAAATGGGAATTATGCCCATAAGTGTTAGGTAATAAACTGAGGATATTACATCCCTCTCCACTTAGAAAAGCACCATCCACGGTGTTCTAGGGACTAGGAATGAAAGCATGAAGTAAGGCGGGGTAAGCCCCTCTCATGGTGTCTTCATTCTCCCAAGTAGCCTCATGGGCTCCAAAGTACTTCCATTGCACTTTCAACTAAACTATTGTGTGCTTCCTAAGTTGAACCTCTCTCTTGTCCAGTATATGAAGGGTTTGGGTACAAATTCCCCTTCAAGTTCCACCTGTAACAAGGACCAATCAATAACATGTTTCATATCATATACATATTTATTCAACAGGGATACATGGAAAACATTATGAATCTTTATATGAGTAGGTAAAGCTAACTCATACACCACTTTCACTCTCTTTTCGAGTATCTCAAAGGGTCCACAAAATCATGGTGCCAACTTTCTGCACCTCCCCAAGCTCAATGAGCTTCTCTTTGCTTTTAATTTTAAGTAAACATGGTCGATGATTTGATCATCTTTATCTTTTATTTTCTTATCATTGTAACTCTTATAGAGGTATTGCACTTCTTTAAGGTTCTATTGGAACTTCGTGACCAATTGTTCCAGGTCCTTTAGTAGATCAGGTCGTAATATGAGCCAATCCACCGGGTTGTCTGAAGTAACCAGGGTTCTACACTTCTGTCTGTTACATTTTTATGAATTTTGATAGTATTACCTTAGGATCCTATCTGAGAGAATAACATGCATAATAATCAAACACAAGAGACAATAGACACAAAGATTTTCCTTAGTGAAACCATAAAGGAGAAAACCGTAGAACTTCCTCAAAGATAGAGTAGGCACCAATAGCAGTTATAAAACCCAAAGATAGTAAGATGATCTCCAACAGTTGTTCTCTCTCTTACCCCAGCTCCTTCTATTTCACTCCCATGCTTCAACTGAGTGTGAGTGATTGTGTGTAATAAATAGAGAGGCTCACTCTCTATTTATACTAATTCATGACTTGACAATAACTTATCAGGGCCAACTTCTCTAGGAGAGTCTAATAACCCTAGTTCCCCTAAACTGTGGGGACTTTAACCCTTGAACAATAAGGAGGGTTACCCTTTATGAATTTGCATGACTTTTTTACATTATTGATTCTCCCGATAGGAACATCAGGGTATGAAATGACTCAATTACATTACAAATACTTCCCGATAGAAACATCTAGGTACAAAACATAAAATATAAAAGTGAATACATTATGAAGTTACAAATAATAAACAATCCCTCTTAACTAGGAAGGTATTCTCTTGACACAATTCATCAGTACAAATCTTCTTCTGTGGATCAAATCTGGATCATCATCAATGCTAGATCCTCACTGGATCATCATCAAAATTGAATCATCACTGGATCATCATTAAAGCTATATCATCAATGGATCACCATCAAAGTTGGATAATCACTAGATCATAAATGGATCATCATCAAAGATGGATCATCACTAGATCATCATCATCACTGCTTCCTCTATCTCAATCAACTAGTGCTATCTCTCAGTTCTACTCGTCATAGGAATTTCTACAGAGCCAGCCATTTTTCATGCTGGTTGTAGGCCTAACCCCCAAGTAGGTCTTATTTAGTTCTTATATCTGACCCTATTTAGAAAATCCTTCCCAACACTTACATATGACCATGAGAGGAACACATCCACCACCATGTCAGAAAGGCACGCCCGACAATCACATCTAACCCAGTCAGAAAGGCCCAACACTCACATATGACCATGGGAGATCCAACCTACCACCATGTCAAAAAGGCTCATCCAACACTTACATCCAACCTAGTCAAAAAGGCCTAACACTCACATCAAACCATGGGAGGCCTAGCCTGCCATCATGTTAGAATGGTTCGGCACTTATATCTGACCATGGAAGGCCTATCCTTCCACCATGTAGAAAAGGCTCAACACTTATATCCAACCATGGGAGGCCCATCCTACCACCATGTCAAAAAGGCTCAACACTTATATCTGACCCAAATGGAATGGCTCTGGACTTACATCTGACCCAGTCAAAATGGCTCTACACTTACATCTGACCATGGGAGGACTAGCCTGCCACCATGTCAAAATGGCCCTGTACTTACATCTGACAATGGAAGGAACCAATATTACCATGTCAAAAATTATCTCTGACTCATCACCTCCTCTTTGAGTGAAAATAAATTTGGAGAACACCAAGCTTATCCCTGAAGTACTCAAACTTCACTCTGGCCAATGGCTTGTTCAACACATTAGCTATCTATTCATCCATCACAACATAATAGAGCTTCACTGCTCCTCTCTACACTATATCCCTGATATAGTGATACTTGATCTCAATATGCTTTGACTTTTCATGGAACACTGGGTTCTTCGACAACTTCACACATCTATGGTTGTCACAATATATACAAGTATCATCGAACTGGAGATCAAACAATTCAAATAGTAGCTTCCTCATCCATACTACCTCAGAACTAGCTGAACAAGGTGTGACATACTATGCTTTAGCTATACTTAGTGCCACACAAGACTGTTTCCTACTAAACCAAGAGATCACACATGATCCCATACTGAAGCAACACCCTGAAGTGCTCTTTCGATCGATGGCACTACCTGTTCAATCTGAATCAAAATAACCTTCTAGGTTAATCTTCTAATCTGCCTCATACTTGAGCCCATAATCAACTATACCCTTCAGGTACCTCAGAATATGCTTTGCAGCAATCAGGTGAACATGTCTCAAGTCCGTCAAGAACTGGCTCAAAGTATTCATAGCAAACAAAATATCTGGTCTTGTATTTGTCAGGTACATCAAGGACCCAATCATCTGATGATACATCGTAGCATCAACCATATCTAATGAAACATCACTCAATAGCTTCAGGTTTGATGCCATAGGTGTGGTTATGGCCTTGTATTCCATCATCCTAAACCTATTCAAGATCTCCACTGCATACTTCCCTTGTCTAAGAGATATTCCATCTGTACTCTTCCACACCTCCATGCCTAGAAAGTAGTGCATCATACCCAATTCATTCATCTCGAACTTGGCAGCAAGCTTCCTCTTCGTATTAGAAATCAACCCATCCACACCTGTTACAAATAGATCATCTACATATAGTAGGAGTATCATTGGGTTCCTTCTTCAAACTTGTAGTTAAGGTTGGAATCTGCTTTACTCTTAGTAAATCCCAAACTAGATAAGAAGTTGTTAATTTTGTCATACCATGTCCTAGGTTCTTGTTTCAAACCGTACAGGGCTTTCTTTAATTTATGCAAACAAGTCTCCATATCATCTATCTCAAAATCGAGTGGCTGCTCCACATACACTTCCTCTTCCACTACACCATTCAAGAAAGCAATCTTGACATTGATTTGGTGTATCTTCCATTTCATCACTGTAGCCGTAGAAAGTACTGATCTGATGGAAGTGTATCTGGCTATAGGTGCAAAGGTTTCTTCATAATCTATTCCTTCTTTCTAGGAGAAACCACGAGCCATGAATCGTGCTTTATGTTTCTCTATGCTACCATCTGCAACATGCTTGATCTTGTAGATCCATTTGTAAGTCACAACAAACTTCCCCTCTTGGCTTGGGAAAACATCCTAGATATCATTCTTCATGATCGACTAGTACTCCTCGATCATATCATCCTTCCATTCTTTCTTCTCTACCGCTTCTTTATAGTTGGAAGGTTCTTTATCAATGATGTCTCATAACAATGCTACATAACTGGAGCAGGAACTGGCTCTTTTCCTCTCTCTATGCTTTTCTTCTAGAGCCCCTTATCTTTCTGCACCTCAGATAGCCTCTTGTACCCATGCAGGTTTCCTTTTGTGATGATTATTCTGTTTGGGTGGATCTACAGGTTCTTGGGGTTCTTCTGTTTCTCGATATTCATCTTGATTTGCATCGTTCATAGTTGTATCTTGAATTTTGGGTACTTTTGTTTCTTCAGAGTCTTCAACTGGTCTCTTTCTGGATTTGTTGTGTTCTGAATCTTTGTCGAATGTTAATCTTGTGCTTATGTCAATCTTCTTGAATCCTAGGAAGTATATTCTGTAAGCTTTTGAGCTTTCACTATATCCCACAAGTATACCCTTCTCTCCAGAAGGATCTAGCTTTTTCCTATTTTATTTTGGAATTTGTATGTACATAAGACAACTGAATATTCTGAGATAGCTGACCTATGGTTTCTTGCTGAAACATACTTCTTTTGGTGTCTTGTTCTCGAGTACTCTATGTGGAGTACAATTCTATACATACACCACTATTCTGGCAGCTTATGCCCGTAGATGCATGTGAATATATTGATCATGAAGCATTTCCCTTGTAGCTTCCATGATATTTCTATTATTCTTTTCTACAACCCCATTCTTCTGTGCATTATATGGAGTGGTTAACTCCCTCTTAATCCTTGAATCTTTGCATAACTCTTTGAATTCATTTGATGTGAATTCTCTACCATTGTCTGATCGAAAGGTCTTGATATTCTTTTATGTGTGGTTCTCGATCAAGGATTTGAATTCCTTGAACTTGTTTAACACTTCATCTTTGTTCTTCAAGAAATATATCCATGTCTTCCTAGAAAAATCATCAATGAAAGAAACATAGTATACATACTCATATAATGAATTGGATGACATCAGACTACATACATTGGAGTGGATGATTTCCAAGTATCCTTTTGCCTTGATTTCGCTACCTGGAAAAGGATTCTTTGTGTTCTTTCCTTTTGCAAATCCTTTGCAAACACCTTCATGCTTTGTCTGTATTTTTGGAAGACCTTCAACAGATTTTCTAGCAAGTGGCAGTGCTCTGTAGTTCCAATATACAATCCTTCTATGCCAAAATTCATTTGGCTCTACTGATTCATGGACCAAAGCTTGTTCTGGTTGGCCCTTTAGTTTGTATAATCCTCCCTCTTTCTCCCCAATCATAACTGCATGATATATAGTCTTTCCCTTTGGCCACATAAGAACTTGGACATCAACTAATGCAACCCTTATGCCTTTTGCATCCAATGCAAATATGGAGAGTAGGTTCTTATTTAGTCCTAGTACAAATAAGACATCCTTCATCTTCATAGACTTTCCATAGTATAGCTTGTAGGAGGATTCACCACTAACTTTTATTGGATTCTGGTAGTCATCCCAAGTTTCACCTTGTGAGGTGACTCATGTTTAGAGATTTTCACAAAGGATTCTTTGAATCCCGTCATATGTTTGGAAGCCCCACTTTCTAGAAGCCAATCATTGCTGCCATCTGTGATATTTCTCTTGAGAGCGGAAATAAAAACATATTCTTCATCACTTGAAGAATCATCACTTTCTTGTCTTATTCTCTTTGTGGAAGGTTCATCATCCTCTACAGCATGAGCATGATTTCTTATCTTGTTTCCTTTCTTCTTGTGAGAGCTATTGTTATTCTTGGGACAATCTTTTACAAAGTGTCCTCTTTCATAACACGTACAACATCTGTATTTAGATATATCCTTATTAGATTTTCTAGATTTGAAATGCTTACCTTTAGAATAATGATAGTCCCTTTATCTTTTCTTAGAGTGTACTATGATATCTTTATCTTCACTTCCCATATCTTCTTCTTGAGCTACTATCCTAGCTTCTTCTTGTGAGCATTCTTCCCATAGTCTACTGAAGGTGACTAGCTTTCTTCTAGCACAAATCCCTTGAATGAAGGAGTCCTATGATCTAGGGAGACCATTCAAGGTGGTCATCATAATATTTGCATTCTCCACTTTTTCATCCACTACTTCAAGTTGTTCTTTGATCTGAGAGACCCTTGTGAAGTATGACTATCTAGTCTCTTCATTCTAGATCTTCATGTTCTTCAACTGGTTCCTCAAAGTCATCTTCCAATTTATGTTCTTTCCTTCAAACAGTTTGGTTAGGGCATCAAACATTTATTTAGGTTTCTTTAGGGAGGAAACCTGTGGTATGAGGTGATCCTTGATTGAATCAGCAATACTCCTCTTAGCCATGACCAATTTCTATTTGTGTAAGGCCTTAGCCCCATCTCCCTCTGGAACTAGAACCTCTTCATTAATGTAAGAGTCCAACTCATTTTCTTCCAAACCCAGGGAGATCCTATACTTCCAAGCTCGGAAATTATCAACTCCCTTAATATTTTCATGAATCTTAGTGTGATGTGACATCTTAACTGAGAACCTCAAATGGAAATACAAAATATTTAGATCTTACCAATTTAAGAAGCTGAAAACTAGATCTAGAGCTGATCTTCTGCAGTGCTAGTTTTCTAGTTCAAGGGAAAATTAGGGTTTGACTTTCCCATATTTCTACCCAACCAAAGACCTTTATTCTTGTCTCTAAACTTCGATTTTGAGGAGGAGAGAAATCCTATCCTTGGCTCACTCAAAAATTCCTCATTAATGAAAATCCCTAATTTCCCAATGTAGTGGTAGGTCAAAAAACTAAAATGCTGAGAATCAGATTCTGCATCGACATACAGATGTGCCTTTCAATGGAGGTTCTTCCCAACCTCCTTTTGTTGATGGATTGTCAAGAGAGACCCAAAAAGTAAGAATACCTATCTTCTGCAGCTGCATAGTGTCTTCTTCTTAAGTTAGCTCTGATATCATGCTAGATTTTTATCAATTCAGACAGTATTATCTTAGGATATTATCTGAGAGAATAACATGCGTAGCAATCAAACACAAGAGACAATAGACACAAATATTTTCCTCGGTGAAACCATAAAGGAGAAAACCCCACAACTTCCTCAGAGATAGAATAGGCACCAATATCAGCAATAAAACACAAAGACAATAAGATGATCTCTGAGAGGTGTTCTCTCTCTTATCCCAGCTCCTCTCTCACTCATGTGCTACAACTGAGTGTGAGTGATTATGTTTAATAAATAGAGAGGCTCGCTCCTTATTTATACTAATTCCCAACTTGACAATAAATTACCAGGGCCGACTTCTCTAAGAGAGTCTAATAACCCTAGTGCCCCAAAATTGTGGGGCATTTAACCCTTGAACAATAAGGAGGGTTACCCTCTATGACTTTACATGAATTTTTTACATTATTGATTCTCCCGATAGGAACATTAGGGTATGAAATGACTCATTCACATTACAAATAACTCTCTATAGAAACATTGGGGTACAATACATAAAATATGCAAGTGAATACATTCCGAAGTTACAAATACATCAACACCATTGACAGAGTACCTTGAATCAAATCATCTTACCAGAGGTCTGGTATCCGTTGTTATACAAAAATTCTGCAAGATGCAGATAGTCCTCCCACTTGGTGGGGTTGTTCACGACATACATCCTAAGCATGTCTTCTAAAATATGGTTTACCCATTTTGTCTGCTTGTTTGTCTGTGGGTGTTAAGAAGTAGTAAACTTTTAACTATGTCTCTAAATTGGAGAATAAGGATCTCCAAAATATTTTGGTAAAATTCATGTCTCGATTCGAGATGATTGCCTTGGGGTATCCCATGCAATCTAAATATATTCTTTAAGAGGATGTCATCAATGTGAATTGCCTTGTAGGTTGACTTTATTGGAAGGAAGTGTGTTGCTTTTGATAACTTGTCAACTGCTACAAATATTGAATCATTTTTCTTCTTTCTCTTTGATATACCCATAATAAAATCCACACTAATGACCTCACACTTCTATTCCAGAATAGGTAATGGATTAATCAAACGTGAAGGATGTTGGTGCTTATCTTTGACTAGATAACATTCCTAACATTTTGCGATAAAGAATGCTATGTCAACCTTTAACTTAGGCCAAAAAAAGTGTTTCTAAACTATGGATATCATTTGTCGATATCTCAGATTCCCTAAGTAGGGTTTTCGATAAAATTCCATGAATATATTGGACTTAATGTCCCCTCCTTTTGGAACATACAATATTTCTTTGGACCACAATAGTCAGGTCTTGTCTACCTTGTACTCTTTTTGTTCTTGAAGCAACCTTTCCTCTTGGACTTTCTTGAGAATTTCAACATAGGAACGGTCAACTTTGCTTGTCATCCTAATCGTCTCGTGTAAATCCGAATCAGTTTGAGTCACAGTTACCTCATATAACATATGAGCTCATTGACATAAAGCATCAACAAATTTATTATCATTTCCCTTTATATGCTTTAATTCGAAATGGTACTTTCTAAGGAAATCAACCTATCTGGCGTGCCTGGAATTTAGATTGGGTTGATCAAATAAATACTTTAAACTCATGTTGTCTGTCTTCAGAAGAAATTTCTTCCACGGGAAGTAGTGCCTCAACATTTTCAGGGCATTGATAATGGATACTGATTCAAGATTCTGGGTAGGATAATTTTGTTTATGTTATTTTAACTTCCATAATTCATAAAATATCACACAATCGTTTTGTAAGAGGACTTATCTAAACTATTTCGTGCTTGCATCCATGCAAACAACAAGATGTCCATTAGGATCTGTAATTCGTAGTATCAATGCAGTCGTCAAAATTTTTTTAAGCTTATGAAAACTTTCCTCGCACTTAGTCATCCATAAGAACTTATTTTCCTTCTTTTGCTAAGCAATTTTGAGACAAGCAATCCTCAAAAAGTTCTCGACGAACTTTTGGTAGTAATCAGCTAATTCCAAAAATGACCTAATGTCAGTGACACTGGTAGGGGTAGAGAAATACTCTATGGATTTAATATTTTCTGGTTCAACTATTATCACCTTGTAGGAGATGATGTGACCAAGGTACTGTATTTGTGGTTTGTAAAAATCACATTTACTAAACTTAGAGTATGTATGGTGTTCCCATAAAACCTATAGTACTATACAAAGATACTCCTCATGTTTTGGTTTACTCTTTGAGTAAATTAGGATATCATCTATACATTCCAATACAAATTTATCTAGGTATTTATTGAAGATATTGTTCATCATACACATAAAATTCGTGGGTGCATTACTACAAACTCGTAGAGGTTGTATCACGTACAAAAGGTAGTTTTATGAATATACTCATCATGGATCCGTAGGTGATGGTATCTTGACTGCAGGTCAATATTTGAAAAGATATTGGATCCTCCTACTTGATCAAACAGGTCATCGATCCTAGGGAGAGGGTAATGGTTCTTGATGGTCATCTTGTTAAGTTAGTGTTAATCGATGCACATCCGCATCATACTATCTCTCTTATTTACGAAGAGTATAGGTTATCCCCAAGGGGACACACTAAGTTAAATATAACCCTTCTCAATCAACTATTCCAACTACCTCTTGAACTCCACTAACTCGGGTGCGCTCATGTGGTATGCAGATTTTGAAGTCGAAACTGACCTTGGTGTCAATTCTATGCAAAAAAATAACTCTCATTTTGGGTGGTAATCTTGGTATTTCCTTAGGAAATACATCTATAAATTCTATGAGAATCGGAATGTCCTCTATGTGATGCTATCTCTCAGCTTCTACATCTTAAATGTTCACTACAAATAGTTTGCAACCTTCCGTAATACACTTCTTTACTTGTAAGTCAGATATCTTACTAACAGAAACCTTCATAGGTATGTCTAGAATCTTTGTCTGATTCCCTTGGATATCTCTGCACAAGATTGACTTATGTAGACAATCGATCATGACATGGTTCTGTTCCAACCAGTCAATGTCAATAAGTACATCATATGTTACTAAGGGTAAAATATTCAAATTTATCCTAGCAGGGAAAACATTCAAGGTTACCTCACAATATCTAACTATTTTGGAAACCTTCTGTTTTTTACCCGTGGCTAAATGAGCCAGCCATTCTTTCTCATGTTTAACTTTGTCTAGTTTACATAACTCAACAATTTTAGGAGATACATAGCTTCGGTAAGAAACAGGGTCAATCAATATTGAAATAGAAGTGTTTGAAACCTTACCTTCTATTTCAACCATAGTAGCCTAATTGTCTCCCTGTCAACCATCTAAGGCTACATAAATATTTGGTGTGCCTACTATGTCCTCCACCATTGGTTCATCTTATAGATTGTGCAAGACTCCATTAGTCCTTTTTTTGCAATATCAGGAATAATGGGGCCCTCGGCATTTCCATCATTTGATTTGCAGCAGGGAAACATTGGCTCCTCCATTTATTTTTGGTGTGTTAGAATTTGGTGTTGGTACATTTGGCTTTGTACCAATCCTATTGAATTTCTTATTGGGTGGAAAATTGTTGTTATGTTTTTCGATAAGGTAGTGGGTTAAAACCTGGTTTCTAGTTGTTTGTGAAGGTCCTAGACCTGTCTCAACTTCTGTTGATGTTTTCATTCCTTAGTTTTCCATGCTTGTAGCACAACTTATCCTTATGTAAGGTGGTGTCTAGAGTTTTAGGCATGTCAAATTCAATTCTATCTCCAAAATTGGGAGGAGGACATCCTAAAAACTGTTGTATTTTCACTTTTTCATCCCTTATTTAAGGTACGTAATGTAATAGATCCAAAAATATGTTAATGAAAGCATCCATGGTCATGGAACACATCGTTAACTCATGAAATTATTTCATATTTCTGTTGAATAATATTTCAGACATGTATTTCTCTAGAAAAAATTCTGCAAAAGTTACTCCATCGAATTTCCTTTACCCCATTTTTTTGGTATGCTTTAGGTCTCTCCACCATCTAGCTTCTTTTCCATTTAAATTATAGATTGCTAGAAGGGTTTTCATCTCACTAGAGTATTTATGTACTCGAAAGTATTTTCTCATAACTAGAATCCATTCTTCATCTTTCTCCCTAGTGTTCATCTCTCCTTTGTAGGTTGGTGCTTTTATCTTTCTAAACTCTCCTTGGAGCTTGTCATCATTCCTCTGTTTCTTTCTGCAAGGAGAAAGTGGATTATCACTAGAAAGATTGTGATAATCTCTTTCCGAAGGTTCAGTTGTGTGGTCTTCTTTTCTAGATGCTTCTTGTTTATGATCAAAATCTTTCTTGAATTTGTTGGTTGAATGAGTACAATGTCCCTACGGGCTTCCTCCTGTCATGCTTCGTAGGAAAGTTTCAATAATTGCTTGATTCTCTTTCCTTTCATTCATATTATCATATTTCAAACTTTGTAATTCTACTTGCAGAGTTTGTATGGTTTTTAGTATATCAGAATTTAAATCAACCACGAGTTCTTCTTCTTGTGTGGGGGTATTCAGTTTTCCTTGCCAATTGTTCTCTTCTTCTGTGTTCATGATTTGAGCTGTGCTTTGAATAATGTAAGGTAAAAACTATAACAAAAAAAATTCTTGTTAGTTAACAAAATTTCATATATAATTTATTTTATGCGACGAATGTTTGGTAATGCCGATTAGGTATCTTAGTGTTTGAATATGGGATCTAATACCAATTGTAATGTCCCTAATAATCACAAAATAAATAAATAAATAGTAGGCTAATAATATACTACAATCCAAGGACACTGTTTAAACTTCTGTAGAATAATACATGGTTGTGTACTGAACCTAAGTATCATAAGTTGTTCTTCTCTCTACTTGTTTTCATGTCGAATGATGATGTGTTTATGTGATGATGTTTATATTACTTATACTGGATTGTTTGGTTACTATGCCTCTCTACTAAATGCGAACATTTTTTCTATGTTTGTTAGTTTACATTTTACTTCTTATTTATATGTCTTAATATTTGTTTATGGTTTTATTCATTAAAAAGGTTGACTTGCCTTCATATGTCAAGGGGTGGAGTGGCGGGGGTTTTATCCCTTGAGGGTCCACTCAAAAAGGAAAGGATTCCTATTCACTAATACATTTGGGAATATTTTTCCATGAAATATTTCCACATTTTGAACATTTGTGGATTAATACTTCGTTTTTTTTTATCATGGCAGAAAACTCATGGCAATATCAACGTTTTTAATTTTCAGGAAACTTTCATCTCTAACAATATATGGCTATCTTTGCACACCTGCCAAACCAATTACATCTTTCAACGACTCTTGGTTCTTTACGTGTGGGTCAACTCATGCATTTTCGACACATTTTCTATAGTTGCGACAAGGTTCTCAGTGATTGATTAAGTGCGGATTGAGCCCATATTTCTTTATCAACCGTATCCAAACTAGAGAGATTAGTCATACTTTGCAACAATCATCTAGCTGTAAATTCATAAACGGTAAGAATGCATCCTTTTTGGGGGGATACAAACTAACATTGACGATCAAAATAATAGTTGTATTCTTCAGGTCATGTACCTTAAGAATGAATTTAACAACCCTGCAACTCCCTCCTTTTATTTAAACTAGAGTAATTGCAACAAGAGGGTCCAGTCAACAATGAATCTAGCCAATTCATTTTTTTTATAGACCCGTTGCTCCACTAAGATATTTTCCATTGACATAGTGTTAATCACTTTCCACGGTAGAGGGACAAATTTCATTTGGACCATTTGGGCCACCTAGTGTTCCAATACCCAAACTATCAAGGTCTCCGTGTGAGTAAATCAAAGGCCATTGCACAACACTTGTTGGCATCAATGAGAACTTTAGTCTCTTAGACACAATGCTCACTAAGAGGGTGGGGGGTTGAATCAGTGAGCTAAGGCTTCAAATCAATTTCAAGTTTTTCTACCAATCTTATATCATTATTTCATAATTGATTCAACAACATATTTATCAAAGAACAATATCAACTATGCACATGTCATTAATCAATTAAACACATCACTATTAAGACATTGCATAGGGGACACAAGATATAGTTTTGTAATCTTTATATAAGTGGAGACTTCAATGTCCAATAAGGGATACAACCCATAAGGTGGCACCACCCACCAGAATAGTTCAATCAGCTACAAATAACCGGGATGCTACAACATACAAACAAGCTTCAACTTGTCAAAAGACCAATAATTCTTTCCCCAACTCTACCTAACCTCCCTATACAAATTTCAGATTACAAATTATAATTGATACGTGAAACTCTTCCAAAGTTTTCCACATGCACACACATCAAAAATACCAATCAGTAAGTCTTCATTCTGTACTGAGCAAGTCGTTCAACATATAACATACTACATCCATGTCTTGACTCTGTCCATACACCATTAGTATCTTGTCTTCAGTATTGTCAACATCGCCATATATCAAGCTGATTATTCATCATGACTAACTCATATCTATTATCTTTTCCAAGAGCATTTCTCCAGCACCCTGTTCCTGGAGCTTCCTGGAGAATTCTTCCCTAAACAACTTTTCATCAAGAATATGTCAGCATACTTTCCATCGATTACACTAGTATCATGTTACAATGCATCCCTAGACTAGCATCATGTTGTTTGCTTCATCATTACTTTAGCATATTAAATTAAGTTCCCAACATCACTCATTACTATGCCCAGCATCATCCACTTCAAATTATCAGTCAGTTTATCATTTCGGTGAAGCCCATAAAATCAAAGATATAGACAAATATTATGCTGCTCCTATGGCTCCATCACACTTTCCTCACACCACCGAACTGACCTCCTCACTGAACCTCCCGAATTATCCACAAGCACTCTGAACTCATCACCAATTTATTTTTGTTATGATTAACCAAAATTTATTTAATTTTCCACATCATCATCATTTTAATTTTATTTTTTATGCCAATACTTGGCCTTCTCGTATTCCCACATACCCTTCTTCAACTTACTGTATGGGGGTCTTTGATCTTCCAATAAGTATGCCCACACTGTCCTTCTTCAACGTGCCAATAGGTAATGTATTCAGATGCCCACAAGGACTATATATATGACCACATCTATGGTTTAAATATTCCCACAACTCCTCATTTGAGCCATCAAAGATGCCCACAATTCCCATAAATTCCCTCATCAGGTCCTTCCTTATGCCTTCATCTCACACCAGAATGCCCGCAGATGGCCATAAGGGATGCCCGCATGTGGTACTGAGAAGATTCCCACAATAGGAAAAATATTATGCCGCAATAGTTTCTATCATTCCCGCAATTGTATTCATTTAGCATGCCCCCATGATCTTTTGGAGATGCTCTCAATATTTTCCTTGTCCATTATTTTATCATGCCTGCAACCAACTCTGTCATCAAGTTTGATTTTCTATTGTCATGTCACCATCTCCTTGTCATCTTTGTATTTCCCAAATCATCTTCAAATGACCACAAAATGGGTCATTTGACGTTCTAGATGTTCCATTCTTGTCATACTTTCATTTCAATGTCATTATGCATGTCCTTCACCATCTATGTCCTTCATGTCTTGTTCCAATTACACCTTTCCATGTCATCATGTTTAGACACCTCTTTGAATCACTATTTGTTATTTATTGTTTTAATAAAATAGTCAATTAAAACTTCTTCTAAACATTGCATCTCTCCAATAGTAAGATGTGTCTCTTCAAAACTCTGTCTTAATTCTTTTTATTAAATTTATGTTTATTTTTCTAATACATTCCTGTAGCTTATAATTTAATAAAATTTGTTTTATTATTTTTCACTAAATTTGTAGGTCCATCTTTTGCAATTGGGTGGAAGAGTGCTTGAGAAAAGATGATAATATTTTACAATGCCTAAAACAGATAGCAGTGTTGCAAAAGACAGTTGTGGATAATCAATTCAAATCGGACAAAATTATAAAAGGGAAAGAAGAAATGGTTAAGTTATTATCCAAAGAAGTAGAAAAAAACATTGATGATGTTAAAAAAGAAATTCATTCCATGAGGGTTGTGTATGAAGAGGCTTTCGAAAAAGCTAATTCTGAAGCGAGTGAACTCAAAGAAGAGTTGAAAAAATACCACATGTTTTCAATGCATTCCCAGTGAGGATAGAAATTGGTCCTTCATAGGTAATGGAGAAGAAGATTAAAGAATATGAACAGGTAGTACAAGAATATCATTTGAAGTTGAAAGAGTGGGACGAAAGCCATGGAAAAAAAGTTGGAGAATTAGAATCAATAATTTTCAATTTGAGAAAAAACATTTCTAGGAAAGATGATAAGATGAAAGGAACAAGGTTAGCAAAGATCTCTGAAACTTTAAAACTTAAAAAAAAAAGTCGAGGAAAAAAAATTTCCATTGAAGAAGGTGGTGAGGGTGAAGGTAAGGGTACCAACATTAGAGGAATTTTGGGGTCTAAAATGGGCCTCCTAAGGAAAATAATAAAATAATAGTTAAAATAATAAAATAATATTGATTAATTTTGGAGGAAGAAAGAAAAAAACTACTTTTTGTGTTCATATTTTCGACATATCTCCCTGTGTTTTTACTCAAATTTCGATTGGGAGAGGTCGTTGGATGCGGAATTTGATTCTGCATCCAACGAGTACCCACACTGCATACTTTTGATGGACCCCTCTACCCCAAAAACAATAAATACCTGAAAAAACGTGATGATGATGTCATCATCACGTTTTTCAGGTATTTCTTGTTTTTGGGGTAGCAAGGTCCGTCAAAAGTATGCAATGTGGGTACTCGGATGCAGAATCAAATTCTGCATCGAATGAGCTCTCCCGATCGAAATTTGAGTAAAAACACAATGAGATATGTCGAAAATACGAACAAAAAAGCAGTTTTTTTTAATGACAAATATGTCAATTCAACCATTATGGTTGACTTATTTTATTGAAATTCTATAGGTTCTTGAATTCCAACTCACAAAAACTTATTTTGGCACGTTTTCTTATAATGCCCATTTTAGACCCCAAATTTCCTCTAATGAGGAGACGAGGGTAAGGGTAAGGGTAAGGGTTGAAGGAAAAATACACCTACAAGTACACATCCCTTAGAAGAGCGAGAGAAGTCCCTAGTAAGTCAAGAAAATATGCTACAAGAATGTGTTGGGGTTTGAACCTTTAAGGTCCTTAATTTTGGAAACTCTGCGGTTTTTGTGCGAAGCTTGTAAGCGGAGTTGTGGTTCAAAATATTCTTATGGGTTTCGGGGTTGGGTCAAATCCCCTCTTTTTGTACATGACCCATGGTTAGTACCCATGGTTAGAGCCCATGGTTTAAGCCCATGGTATTGTAATAGTGCACTTGTATAAATAGGCACTCATGTAAAGGAGACAAGGAGGTTTTTTGACGATTTATGTTATGATGATAATTTGATGCGAAACTAAGGCCTATTTTAGGGTTTAAGGTTAAGTCCCAGCTGAGTGCATAGAGGGTTTTTGTGGAAAGGTTAAGTCCCATCTGAGCACGTGGATGACCTCTACAGCTGAGTGCACAGAGATTTTTGTAAGAAATATTCTGCAGCTAAGTCCATAGCTTTGGGTTGTTGAGGAGATCTGAAGCTGAGTGCGTAGATCAGAACTGTGTGTTTTGTAAAGAGTTGAATATAAACACAGTTCTATGGACGTAGCCCCTACACTGGGGGTGAACCACGTATATCTTGTGTTGTGGTGGTTCTTTTATATTTTTTCTGTTATGTTTTATGCATTTGGTAGAGTAGATGAATGATAAAGTAAGATAACTATTAAGTATTGACTTCGTTGTGAATTCCCAGTTAAGGGTTAAGCAAGAAATTGTCCTTTTATGTAAACTATGAAGCTATTTAAGTGAATGTCGAAGCTCTGTATTGCATGATTAATCTTTGTTAAGGCTAAAGGTACAGTAATATCCCTCTTTTTCCTGCAGAAACCTGATTCTACGGCACCCCATAGCTATTTCAGGTGAGACTGCAAGCTGTTCGCAGATTGTTGCCAAAAGGGCCAACACTGTGGGTTTGTTTGTTGGTGAGAAGATAAAGAGTATAAGAACTCAGGCCTGCCCTAAGTGCCAACAAATTGGTTTCATTGCCGGTTGAACTAGTATCTACTTCACATATGCTTCTAGAGGGATCTACGTCATACCTAGAGGGACATGTTTTGGAGGCCCTCAATAAAAGAAATCAGTGACTCGATTGAAGATACCTATCTGAAATTTGTTGAACAAGAAAATAAGGATTCTCGTTGTAGCTCAGATGACTTCTTGCAAAGGTACATTTTTTCTGATATTTATGAAATTTTCTTTGGTAGTATCCACATAGAATTGCACCAGTGGTTATCCAGGTTGAGAAAAAGAAAGACAAACTTCAAGGAAGATCATTCTCCTGCTTGGGCCCCTGAAAGAGTTAAGCTGTTGAAAAGTGTGAACAACACGGTATCAAGAGCTGTTGACTTCCGAATAACGTGAACCCTTAACGCATTTGTGACGGAGTTCTCCAACGACACACATACTTCTTTCAGCGAAGCAGAAAGACAGTTTTTCAAAGGACCAAGGGCTAAGTACCTGAATTCATTAAGTCTAAAAATTAAAATGCTCTTAGCTGAGAAAGGCATATTGCTTATCGAATTAGACTACTAGATTTATTGCTACTAACCTATGTTTGTAAGCGAAAGTGACTTCGACGAGCAAAGTGGTTTGCTGCGAAGCGGTAAAAAATACAAGAAAACTTTTGGATCCTATAACCTAGGCCAGAATATCAATTATACCCGATTAAGTCCAAAATAATCTGAGTCTGAAGAAACCCTTTTTGTTAGAAACCCTCCCGTAACTCCACAGCAAAGATCTGCTATCCCTGAGAACCTGTCGCAGTCTGAAAGTAACCCTAGCCCAAGTAGTCATGTCGCAGGTCAGTCTACCTCAGAAAGTTCTCATCCTCCTGTTACCAGTCTTCCCCCTCCCCCCCCCCCCCCCCCCCCCCCCCCCCCCCTCGATCCAATATGGCCCATGTGAATGATGATATCAAGCTCCCAGTCTTTAAAGGAACTCGATCAGAGGATCTAGAGCAGTTTTGGTTCTTATGCGAAGCTGTTTGGACTGCTAAGAATATTATGGATCAAAATAAAACATGAGTGCAGCCGGTCACCTCTTTTAGAGACCGAGCTTTGACCTGGTTTATGAATTTTTCTAGTACTCAAAAATATGTCTTGGCTGATATTAAAAAAACAATGATCAAAGAATTCAAGAAGCCTAAATCAGAGTCATGGTGTATAACTGAACTGAAAGAAATTCAGCAGAAGCAAGGTGAATCAGTTTGGGACTTTGATCAGAGGTTCAAGGTTCTGTTGGATCAAGTCAGTTTCACCATTGGACCAGAATAGCATAAAGAATCGTTCATTGCAGCACTATTGCCTCATATCAGGACTCCACTTATGCAACAGAAGGTTGCTAATCAGTAAGAGGCTTTGGAAATTGCTATGAAACTTGAAACATTTCCTATTGGAGATAATTCTAGAATAGCCCAAATACAAGCACAGTTAGCAGAAATGGCTTTGGAGCTTCACGACATGAAAAAAGGAAAATCTCTTCGAGAAGAGGTTTGCTCTACACGATGTAAGACAGAAGGTCGTGACAAAGAACAATGTCTTGCATTAAGAAATTATTTGAATACTGGTGCACCAAACCCATTTAACCCTAATATCCTATATTGTGAGATCTGTAGAACAATTGGCCAGCATTGACCTGAAGATTGCTATCTCCTGTAGAGATATGTTCAAGTACCTAAGAATCCCTATTGCAAGTTCTATAAGTCAGTTGGACACAATGAAGATGAATGTCATAGCTTTGACCTCATGAGACAGCAAACCTATGATGCTTATAGGGTACAACCTGATGCACAAGGTAATGATGGATATGGTTACCATGGTAGTACACAAGGCTGAGGTAATTTCAGAGGCCGTGGTCGTGGTGGTATTCCTGGAAGAGGTCGAGGCCAGGTTATTTTCTATAACTGTAATCAGGAGGGACATGTATCTAGAGACTATTAGAACCCAACTACAACATGTCGATATTGCAGAGCAGTCGATCATGTGATTGAGCAATGCCCACAGTTGATTGCCAAGATACAAGAATGAAATGTCACCCCTACTCAAAATGTTCAAATGATTGCTTTAGAAAAAAGACATGTTCCAGCCATTAACATTGTTATAAGGAGTGGAGCTATGACGCATGTGCAGAAAAAAGGAAAACAACCTGACGAGGCTTAGGTCTGCAAGACCCCAGAAAAAATTCAAGCCTTCAATGTTGGAAGAGAAAAAGGAACATTTATGGAAGCTAAAAAAGACTTTGCTAATCCAAGAACATCAGTAGCAATTGTGCAACAACAGTTATAGTTCCAAGAAGCTTCACCGGATCAAGTAAGTACACTGGCATCATTTTTACAGAGTTGTATGAAGCTATTAAGAAATCATAATTCTTTGAATGAGTTACATAAAGTTATCACATCTTTCCAACCTCAGCAAAGCTCTGATAGAGTAAAATCTATTAATAGAGTTAGAAGGACTAGAAGAGAAATGAGATTGCATGCTCAGATAGGAGATTATGACATGACTGATATCATTTTAGACTTGGGCTCAGAAGTGAATGTCTTAACCAAGAAGACATGGGAACAAATGGGAAAACCTACCCTTGAATGGTCCCCTATACAGTTGAGATTAGCCAATTAGCAGAAGATTGTTCCCTTGGGAAGATTCCCTAGTGTACCAGTATATATTGATGGAGTCAGCACCTTAGCAGATTTTGAAGTCATTGAAATAATTGATGATAGAAACCCCTATACATCCTTACTAGGAATTGAATGGGCAATAGAAAATTATGCAGTAATCAACCTTAAGAACAGACAGATGACTTTTGAAGGAAGAGGCTTGAGATTCATAGTACCGTTGGACCCTTCTCAAGGAGAAAGGTATACAGAGCCAGTTAGAGATGAATATCAAGATGTTTTGGATCATATTTACAACATCACAACTAAAGAAGAAGACTATGTTAATCCTACTACTAAAGGTATAATGGATTGGTAGTGAGACAGTTCTTGCATAACCGATTCAGACGAAGGCCTATAGAATTGGCAGAATAGACTTTATGAGCTACATGGACATTCATGTGCAAGAATTGCCAAGTCTCTCAGATGGGTTGGCTCACAGACAAGTGTCTTACCTACTTTTGATGGCTTGACAAACCTAAAATATTTTATTATACAATTCTTAGAACAAGTACCAGATTCACAGAAAATGGAGACTCTAGATTTAGTATTCAGAGTCACAGCTTCCAGATGGTGGAATGGTCATAAAAAGTATATTCATAGTTGGAGAGCTTGTCAAAATTTTCTTCACCTAAGATTCATGGATCAACCTCAGGAGGTGCGAAGCAGATTTAATGGTAAGACTAGCCCTCAGAAACATTTGGAGCAGTGTTATGAAGCATGGAAGCATGTACCTTGCAAAGAATGGGTACATAGGTTTGTACACACTCTGGAACCTATAGCAAAGAACTGGTATGTATAGGTTGAGCTTCACCATGGTACTATAGGTTGGGTTAGCCTTGTAGATAGTTTTGTCCTCACATTTTCTATTAATGAGGTTTTCCTTGCTTTGGACGCAGCTATTAGGTTGATCCATACGTGATCCATACTAAGGTATTTGATGATAAAGAAGTAGCCGAGCACCAACCTGATTGCAAGGAACAAGAAGCTAATGCAGTAGAATGTTATAACCTCACCATTGATGATGACGATGACCTTCACAACATTAATATTCCTGAGTCAGAAGGACACTACAAAGTACATGGACTAGCAGTCAAATCACCTGAAGTAACTCAGCCCTTGGAGACAAGGAAAGTAAACATTGGATCAGAAGAAATGCCTAAGTATGCTACCATTGGAGATCATTGGGACAAAGAAATGGTAAGTAAAGTGACGAAACTTCTCCATGAGTATCAAGACTTATTTCCAACAAAGTTCTCAGAAATGAAAGGTATCCTTGGTGATATAGGAGTGATAAAAATCCCTTTAAAAGCTGATACGAAGCCTGTGAAGAAGCTCCCTTATAGGCTGAACCCTAACTATAAAGAAAAAGTCAGGAAGGAGCTAGATAAGATGCTCGCTACAGGAATCATTGAGCCTGTCGAAGAGTCCGAATGGGTCAGCCCCTTGGTGGTACAAGAAAAGAAGACCAAGGGAGAAATCAGAATCTGTGTTGATCTGAGAAAGTTGAATGATGCATGTTTACATGATCCTTTCCCTACTCCCTTTACAGATGAATTTTTAGACAATGTCAGAGGTCAAGAAGTGTATTCTTTCATTGATGGATTTTCAGGTTACCATCAAATCAGAATTGCTCCAGAGGATCAACATAAAACAACCTTCACTACATAAATGGGATCTTTTCAGTATACCGTTATGCCCTTTGGATTGAAGAATGCACCTGCTATGTTTTCCAGAGTAGTCATATCTGCATTTAAGGAATTTATTCATAAGTTCTTGGAAGTTTACTTTGATGATTGGACTATCTTTGGTTTAATGAGAGATCATATAGCTAGTTTAAGACTTATGCTGGACAAGTGTAGACAGCATCAGATTTCATTGAACCTGAAGAAGTGTATCTTTTGTGCACCTTTTGTAATTCTACTAGGTCACATTGTATGCAAGAAAGGATTGATGGTGGATCCTACGAAGATAGCCATTATTGTGAAATTACCACCTTCGAAGTTTGTTAAGCAACTTCGCACTACGCTTGTTCATACTGGATATTACAGGAAATTCATTAAAGGATATGCTCAAATTACAGCCCCTATGGAAAAGAAATTGAAGAAAGATATTAAGTTTGAATGGACATCTGAATGTCAGGAAAGCTTGGATATTTTGAAAGAAAAGATGGTAACTACCCCTATCTTAGTATTCCCTGACTGGAGTAAGGAGTTTCATGTTCGTGTCGATGCATCTTCCATTGCTTTAGGTGTCATATTGCCTTAGTCAGGTGAAGGTAATATTGATCACCCTATTGCTTTTGCAAGTAGAAAATTGTCCACAATAGAAAGGAATTATACTACAACAGAACGAGAAGGTCTAGCTATGGTTTATGCTTTGCAGAAATTTCGACAATATTTGTTAGGATCTCATTTTAAGATGTTAACTGACCATTCTGCTTTGAATTATTTGGTTAACAAGCCTGTGTTAGGTGGAAGGATATGCAGATGGCTGATTTTGTTTCAGGAGTATGACTTTGAAATCATAGTTAATCTAGGAAGACTTATCCTGGGGCCTGACCACTTGTTGATGCTCGAGTCAAGAGAAGAGCCCACTAGTTTGGACGAAGGTCTTCCTGATGCCCAGTTGTTTTCCATCTAGATGGTTGATGACTATTTTCAGGATATTGTTCAATACTTGTCTACAGGTTTTGCACCCCTTCAGATGACAACACAGTAGAAGAAGCAACTGGTAGTTAAAGCAGCTGACTTTACCTTGATAGCAGGATAGCTATATAAGATGGGACCAGATGAAATATTGCACAGATGTGTCCTGGAGCATGAAAAGCCATTGATTTTGGCTAAGCCACATTCTAGAGCAGCAGGAGGTCATTATGCAGGAAACACTACAGCACAGAATATTCTGACAGCCAGATTGTGGTGGCCCACGATTCATAAGGATGCAAGAGAGTATTACCACAGCTGCGATATCTATCAGAGGATAGGCAAACCATCCAGGAGGGATGAGATGCCTCTGGTTCCACATGTAACTTTACAAGCATTCAACAAATGGGCTATTGATTTTGTTGGACCAATCAATCCCCCTGCAAAGAAATCTGGAGCAAGATACATTATTACAGCAACTGATTACCTTACTCGTTGGGCTGAAGCTCAACTAGTTAAGGACTGTATCACTACTACAGCTGCGAAGTTCATCTTTGATAATATCTTCTTGAGGTTTGGATGTCCTAGAATTCTTATGAGTGATCAAGGATCACATTTTTTGAATAATACTATTGAAGCATTGACCAACGAATTTCAAGTATATCATCAAAAGAGTACTGCCTACGATCCTCGAGCAAATGGAACTGTCGAAGCCTTTAATAAGATTCTAGAGCACGCTTTGACAAAGGTTTGTAATGTTAACAGAAATGATTGGGATCTTAGAATTCTAGTAGTACTATGGGCTTATAGAACCACTTGCAAGAAGCCGACAGGTCATACACCTTTTAGACTGGTATATGGACAAGAAGCAATTATGCCCATGGAGTACATTGTTCCTAGCCTCAGAATATCTGCCTTCACAGAGATGGATGACCCAACTATGCGGAATTAAAGGCTGGTGAAGATAGTAGAACTAGAAGAAGACAGCTTCATTACAGGTTTCCAACAACAAGTATAGAAATCTAGAGAAAAAGTATGGCATGATAGACACATTAAGAGGAAGCATTTTCATATTGGTGATCTTGTGCTCTTGTACGACAGTAAATTCATGAAGTTCCTAGGTAAGTTCAAGACACATTGGAAAGGACCATACATAGTTCAGAAAGTTACCGATGGTGGTGCATTTCAGTTAGCTAAATTGAATGGAGAAATTTTTCCCTCCATGGTGAATGGAAGTAGATTAAAGAAGTACATGGACAAGCCTATACCCCCCTGATTACAAGTAATAGCAAGAAGGAGAGTCTAAGTACCAAGAATAGTTGCAATTGGGTACTAGACTATAATGAAGCTGTTCTCAGAGAGCTTCAGTAGATTGTTGAAGAAGTTACAAAGTGTCGAAGGTCACTATTGTGTCGAAGCTGAAGTTAGTGGTTGTGTCGAAGATGAAAAGTGTGTCAAAGCTTAAAAATGTGACCGTTGGAAAATAATCAGATTTGGCAGCGCCGGTATGTTAACTGCATTAACTACTTATAATGATGAGATTTTGGGAAATCTAGCGCCATTTGGATAATATCTACAGATGCTCTGTCAGATTTGGTGTCTTTAATGCACAGTTATGGCAGATTTGGTCGTTGGATTCTATAAGAAGATACCCAGGCCTACGAATTTTGCATTACGCATTTTCTTGAGCTTTATAGTTCAATCCATGTTAGCTAATCACGGAGTTCAGGAATTGTTGAGAGAATTCAGACAGAGGGGTCTGGAGAACCTTATGAGAAAACTGCTTGCATCTGCACCTTGCGAAGAGACTTCCCCAGCACCGAATCAAGCAATGTAGACATGATCAACCAGAAAGAAATTTAAAATAGAAGTTCGCTCTAAAAGGAACAAACAAAGGCACAAGCCGTCAGGAAAGACACTGGAGGATCCCGAGATGAATCCCTCTGGCTCAGAAGAGCTCCCACCTGAAGGTTTTGAAGACTTCGATGAGGATGAGAACATTGCATCGCAGCGTCCACCATATCTTTCGCCTGTTCGACCAGGAATTAAACCACCTCGACAGACATCCAAGTTCACATTACACACCCCTTCACTGGCACAGGGTGTGAAGTTGGTCGACACAATGACAGGAAAATTAGACCGGCTAAAGTACGCAGACCATGATACGAATGAATGTGGGAAATTTCCGCAGTTTGCACCAGGGAAATACTTACACGTCATACATTATCTGGAGGATGGAACGATGTTGCTTGAAGTGAAGTAGTGGGCTACTGGATTGTAACGGGATGGCTTACTGAAGATGATGAATGTTCCCCACTTTGGTCATAGCACACAGGTGACCGTGGTGGTCAAGCAGCTATTGGCGTTGGTGCATGATGGGAACCTATGGATAGGAAACCAGTGAATTCCTATTGATGGAGAGCTCATTCATAAGATTACAGGCTTGCCAAAGGAAGGGCCTGATCCTAGGATCAAAATCATTAGGAAGCATGAAGACACGAAGCTGGCACAGCACATGAAGGACCACTTCGGGTTGACAAAAGGAAAGCAAGGATATCAAACCTCAACAATTCAGCACCAAAACATTCACTTCGCCACAGAAATCCTAGAATGCAAGCTAATGCGGAAGTGCAGACCGAATGAAGTGCCTGCCCCGATTGTCAGTATTGTTGCGAACTGTTTCGAAGGCTACAGTTACAAATGGGCAGAGTACATTGTGCGAGAATTCCTTGAAGATGTCTGCAATGCACAGGAGAAAGGTAGACCCTTTAATTACTCATGGTTGATAGTTCTTATTGCACTGGTAGGATGGAGAGAACCTACCCAGGCGCAATTTGTAGATGTGCCTCCGTAGATGTTTGGCACAGCAAGGTACACATCTCTTTGGGTCTCACAGGATAAAGCCTTACAACAGGTGACGAACTATGTGTTTTCCTTTTATGCCATGAACATTTCCTATGAGATTCTAAAAACACCGCGGCTCAGTAATGAGCTATTCTCTCAGTATGCTGGAGTGGCCAACTTCAGGGCTGACATGCATCATATCTTCATCTAGGCCTGCAAAGATAAGAAGCACAAATGGTGGAAGTTACCATACATGGTAAACAAAGAATACATCCTCATAGTAGTCAAGCAGTGGCTGGTTGAATGGATAAAGGACTCGGGAACAAGACCCAACATACCAGTCCCCCCAATGACAGATGTGGGTGCAAGGCCTAGTCAGCTGCAATAGGATGACCTACCAGAAGAAAGCGAAGAACAAAGTGAGTCATAGCAAAGTGAAGGATACTAGGGTGACGATGATGGTGCTAATGAAGAAGAATAAGAATCGGTCAAGACCATCTCAGATCCTAATCTCCCAGATAAGCGCAAGTATCCATAAGCAGAGGAAGTTGCTAAGCCTTCGCCCAGAAAGAAAGCTAAGGCGTCGAAGGGAAAGAACATTGTGGAAGAGCCTATCATGACGATGGAAGAGCTTGATTAGGATCTGACAAAGTCCATGGAAGTATTAACCAGCAAATGGTCATATTTTGCAGCTACGCACCTTGATGCACTCACCAACGTAGCGCAGCAAATTACAGAGCTGAAGGAGTTAGCAGAAAGATCAGCGACTAGCATTGCAGCAAGCAGTACCCCAGTAAGGGCGCAACCAAATACGAGGCAATGGCCAGCCAAAAATAACAGAGGAAAAGTGCCAAGTGCAGCCCTCATAATAACTGACGCAGCATCTCGCTCGCAAATGAGCATGACAGTTGGGATAGATTACACCAAGTTGTCAATGCCAGAGATGCATCTTTGTTAGTTAGCAATCATGAAGGAGATCCAAGAACGCGACATCTACTCACAAATGCAGTTAGAGAATACCACAAAGCAGAGTGAGAGCCTCGCAACGCAGTTGAAAGAAGCTGAACAGAAAACGAGGGAAGTAGAAAGCAAGCAGGTTGCACTTGCGCAATTATTGGATGAGGCGTGTCGAAGTCTCCGTGACTTTGACATATAGGCTGAAGAAGAACTGGAGCAAAGAATAGCCAAGCTAAAAGACTATGCACAGCAGTCTCGCAGCAAGATAGAGAAGCTCAAAGCAGAACATGAGGCTCAGGTTGCGGAGCTTTAACTTCGCATCATCTCGGAGAGACCACCAGAGGTCAGAGAGTAGCGTCACATAGATGTCCAGGCTTCAGCAACAAAGATCTCAGATCTTGTGAGCAGTACATCAAAGCTACTGGACAAAAGTGTCGAGGCCTGGGAAAAATTATAGGACAACCCAGAAGTCAAAAAGCTGAAGAAGCCATCAAGCAGTGACAGACAGAGCTGGATGCAGTAAAAGCAGAAATGAAGACATTGCCCCCTATGCATGAAGATGCTTAAGGTGAAGCAGAGCAATGAGCTCCAACAAGAAATTGAGTCTTGCAAAAGGAAATAAACACTGCTAGTGAGCTCTATGCAGCAACTCATTAACAAGGCCTTGGAGTTGAGCACTATTGCGGACAGCCAGCTCAATGTTTTGAAAGAGTATGATGCATTTGCATAAGAAAAGGCTAGCGAAGCATCTGCAACAACATTGAAGGAAATAGTGGAGAAGGAGCAAGCAGCCGATGATATCATGCACAGCCTCAACAAGCAGTTTACTATCTTTGCCAACAAGATTCTCCCTCCAGAAAAGAAGCAGAGTGTCCTAGGATGGGACACTAGTGAGTCTTTGGAGCCTGTTGGGGTTCGAACCTTTAAGGTCCTTAATTTTGGCAACTCCGCGGTTTTGGTGCGAAGCTTGTAAGAGCAGTTGCGGTTCAAAATAGTCTTAGGGCTTTCGGGGTTGGGTCGAAGCCCCTCTTTTTGTAAATGACCCATGGTTAGTACCCATGGTTAGAGCCCATGGTTTAATCCCATGGTATTGTAATAGTGCACTTATATAAATAGGCACTCATGTAAAGGAGACAAGGAGGTTTTTCGACGATTTATATTATGGTGATAATTTGATGCAAAGCTAAGGCCTATTTTAGGGTTTAAGGTTAAGTCCCAGCTGAGTGCATGGATGACCTCTGCAGCTGAGTGCGCAGAGGGTTTTTGTGGAAAGGTTAAGTCCCAGTTGAGTGCATGGACGACCTCTGCAGCTGAGTGCGCAGAGGGTTTTGTAAGAAAGATTCTGCAGCTAAGTGCACAGCTTTGGGTTGTTGAGGAGATCTACAGCTGAGTGTGTAGATCAGAACTGTGTGTTTTGTAAAGAGTTGAATATAAACACAATTCTGTGGATGTGGCCCCTACACTGGGGGTGAACCATGTATATCTTTTGTTGTGGTGGTTCTTTTATATTGTTTCTAATATGTTTTATGCATTTGGTAGAGTAGATGAATGATAAAGTAAGCTAATTGTTAAGTATTAACTTCGTTGTGAATTCCCAGTTAAGGGTTAAGCAAGAAACTGTCCTTTTATCTAAACTGTGAAGCTATTTAAATGAATGTCGAAGCTTTGTATTGCATGATTAATCTTTGTTAAGGCTAAAGGTACAGTAATATCCCTCTTTTGCCTACAGAAACCTGATTCTGTGGCACCCCATAGCTGTTTCAGGTGAGATTGAAACCTGTTCGCAGGTTGTTGCCGAAAGGGCCAACACTATGGGTCTGTTTGTTGGTGAGAAGATAAAGAGTATAAGAACTCAAGTCTGCCCTAAGCTCCAACAGAATGCTTCTCAGTGAGCCTTGCACTAAGTGATTTGTATGCCTCATCACTGTTACATAAATAAATGAAAGAGAAGATGGCTAGGAAAGATGCAAAAATAATGGAGTTGGAATCAAAACTATCAGAAGGTAGAAAATTTCATCATTTGGGATGTGATATGGAAATTAAAACACTTAAATCCACAATTGCTGATTTGGAGAAGGAATTAACAAGGCCATTTGTTGCAATGACTGCAATTCCTGTCCTTCCCAATAAGACAAAGTCAAGGGAAAGAGAGCAGGAGAAAGAAATACATAATCTAAAATGTGAATTGACTGAAGTTAAAAATCAGTTGAAACATACCAAAGAGAAATTGGAGGTCAACGAAGAACAAGAATCAATGAAGTATAAGAAAAATGTGGAAATGTTGAACAAATTGATGGCGGAAAAATATGCTTTGCTTGAAAATTTAAAAAAAGTTTCACAAATATTTAAAGAGCTTGAAAATAAATCGCAATAAGTTCCTTGTCCAACTCCAAAACAATTACAGTCTTCTACGAAAAGAAAGAGAGAAAATTCAGATTTGTATTTTACTCAAGAGGATGGATTGCAGCCATCTCTGAAACATGTTAGACATGTATAAATCAATGTATATATATGTATTTATCAACAGTTAATGAAAAAAAATATTTGTATGATCTAGTTTTGTATTTATCAGCATATAATGAAAAATGCTTTTTAGTTGGCATATCAATGTATATATGTATTTATCGAAAGATAATGATTTTTTTTTGTATGATGGAGCTTTGTATTTATCAGCATATAAAATAACATTATAGAGTATTCATCTATGAATCCAATGTTTTCAATGATCAATACGAGACTACTTGTACATTGTGAAAGAAAGCATCAATCTCTTCGAAATAAATTAAATTTATGTATGTTAATTAAATAATAAACTCTTTTTTGTTTATGTCTCGTATTTATTTCATCTTTTTTTATTTAACTGGCTGAGCAATCTCTATTTAAATATCTGGCTTGTGTAAGCATCTTAAAAACTTGTTTAGTATATATTTTAAAGCTATGTGCAGGAAAACTCATACGCTGTGTGAACATGATTTTTTTTCAACATGGAAGGTTAATTTTTCACTCATGTGACCTCCATAGGGAAAAATAAAACCATGACTGGATAAAAAAAATACACAAGGAACAAATGCATGTCATTTGATGAATTAATTGATAGACACAGATCATCTGGTGGGCATTTGAAAATAACATTTTAAGATTTACCACTTGGGGAAATTATAAAATGCAACTCAACATGAGGGAACTTTATTTTCATCAACTCCTAAACCAATGATACTAGATGAGGTAGTACATCCCATTGACCACAACCAAACTGATTTCCCCTTTAGACTCGTCTTCTTTTGAGTTGGGTGGGCATTTTACTAGACTGGAACAAAACAAGCCAGAGGGCACTTTTGGAATATTGGTAACTTCATATTCAGAGAATTTTTGGACAAAATAATGATGTGGTTAGATGCACCAATCAACACTCTATAGACCCATACCCTCAAAAAAATTTAATCGATCAACTATTGGAAATGGTAGGCATTTTACTGAGGTCACTTACGCATTTTTACCAAAAATTTTATCAAACCCTAGGTCAACATGGTGAGATTTTTATTTTCATCCAATTTGAGACACCCAATGGGTAGAGTCCAACATCGTTATTCCATCAAGACCACTTTCATCCTCTAAAGCTTCTTTGTCTCTCCTCAGCGGGCATTTTCTTCTTATAATGAATTATTGTGGACATTTTCATAAAGCAGCTGCTTTAGGGCAGTTTTCATCACTTAGTCAAATTCCCAAAATTATCATACTCTTGCAAACCACTATCAAAATGTAGCAAAGATGTCATGAGACATTAGGACACCATCATGTGTCTTTCCAACCTCATCACATCATGAGAGTCATATTTTTGTCATGTAACCATCACTAAGCAAATTGAAGGTATGGTTGGATAGTCAGTCCACTAGGAAACAAGACCATGTCACCCTTAGAATTTACTGAGACAACCTGAGCCTCTAGTGGGCATATCAAAATATATTCTTAACTTCTTTTGAGCATCAAAACATATTTCTTCTTATTCTGAGAGACTCCTATTTCACATGTGTGAACACCCTATGGAGACCTGAAGTCATGAGTAGGTGGAAAACTTACCAAATAATGGATCCATAACATTCGATGAATTTACTTGCACAAAGACATCCCTTGGCAGGAATTTCCAATTGACCTCTCAAACTCTTGTTCTTAACACAGTCAATATTTCATACTTTTGAATATGCAAACAATTTTTCTTCTATTTTGGTAGATTGTTATTTCCCTCATGTGGTCACCATAAAAAAAACTAAGAACATGGAAAGATATCCAACTCATCAAAGAACAATCCCATACCCTCATATAAATTTATCATCATCAATAAAATCTCTAGAGGGCATTTTCGTGAAGCCATTTAGGCAATTTTGCCAGTACTGGAATAGTGCAAATATTGCTGGGAGGCACTTTTGGAAGGTTGACATCTTCCTCCTTAGAGACTCTCTGGTGAGGCAAGTGACATGGTTGTATGATCCATACAACACTCTAGAGACATGCATTCTCAACACATTTTTCACATCATCATATGAGGCATAGCAGACATTTCCTTAAGGCCACTTGGGAATATTTAACATAAATTCCATACTTAAAAAAATTTCTCAATTTGGTCTAATCTGCCTAAAACACTCTTTTGGAAGGTCCATAACATTTTCTTCATTCACTTCCAAGACAATATAAATACATTTTCATGTATGCCGAAGACCAATCTACAAGACCCCATGTTCTGTGGGCATTTACTCCAACCCATAATTTAGGGCGAGCATCTTTCTGAGGCTACTTAGCCATTTTTTGCATCCACTAGTGAAAAACCCTATTTTTGCAGGCCTATATCTTTTTCCTCAAAAAATATTAAATCAAAATCAAATCATGAATAGGTATCCAAACCAAATATCTATAAGATGGTTCCATTGTGTGGGCATTCTCTTAATGCTACTGGGACCAATTTTGACTAATTATTCCATACTTGGTCAATTTCCCAGTTATCACCATTTTGGAATATTTCTCCAGAGTGATCTCATAATACAACAATGACTTCAAATTCATGCCACATCATCATCTATGTCATTGCATGTCATCATATCCTCCATATCATCATTCATGCCATGTCATCACCACCTTTGTCTTTCCTTTGACTTTCATTGAGTTCACTCTTTCCATCATGTCCTTTGGTTATTCTTCTATCATCACCGAAGTCCTATTGACATCAATGACAACTATATTCCATATTTCCAACATGATGGTGGTGGTGGTGGTGATGAAGACAACGATGATATATACAAGTTGAATGAATAAAGTATGTAGAAACATTTTTAATAATAATGGCATGACCTTGATAAGAGTGTTTTTGGAATTCATGGCTAATGTGGATATATAGGTCTTCTAAAGTATTATTTTTTCAACATTAAGCTAAAATATCATTAGGATATTTAACTGAGAGAACAACAAGCACAGCAATCAAACACAAGGGACAATGAACACAGTGTTTTTCCTCAAGGAAACCATAAATGGAGAAAACCCCACAACTTCCTCAGAGATAGAATTAACACAAAAGTGAAACCAAAAAATAGTAAGACAATCTCTCGACAGTAGTAAGCTCTTTCCTCTAGCCCCAGTGTCTTTCTTTTCCTCAACTATGCACTACACTTGATTGTGTATGAATTGTGTGCTAAATAGAGAGTCCAACTCTCTATTTATACTAATCCCGACATGACTAAAACCCTACTAGGGATGACTTCCCTAGGTGATTCTAATAACCCTAGTGCCCTGGAACTATCGGGACTTTAACCCTTAGACAATAGGAGGGTTACCCATAATGATATGACATGACTTGTTTACATCATAGATTCTCCCGATAGGAACATCAAGGCATGACATGACACAATAAAATCCCAGAATAAACATCGGGTTACAATAGATAAGAAATACAAGTGAATACATTCTAAAGTTACAATTACATCAACACTCCCTCTTAACTAGGAAGGAATTCTCTCAACACAATTTTCATCACTGGTCTTCTTCTCTGGATCTTCTTGTCATCTGCATTCTTCAAGTATTCTTCGTCTTCAAGTCTTCTTTATCTTCAAGTCATCTTCGTCTCTAGATCTAGATCATCACTTGATCTGGATCATCATCACTGGATCCAGATCATCACTCGATCTAGATCATCATCACTGGATCTGGATCATCACTCGATCTGGATCATCACCAATGAACATGGATCATCACTTGATCTATATCATTTCTCGATCTGTATCATCTCTGCTGGATCATCAATACTGAATCTTCACAGGTTCTATCTCATGATTCTTCTCGTCACAATAAGTTCTATAGAGCCAGCCCTTTTTCATGCTAGTTGTAGGCCTCGCCAACATGTAGGTATTTTCCCATAACTTACATCTGATCATGTAGGAACTAATCCTATAATCATATCAGAAAGGAAACACCTAGCACTCACATCTGACCATGTGGTAACAGAGCCCACAACCCTATCAGAAGGGCCCAACACTTACATTTAATCAACCAATGATTGAATAAAGGCCCAGCACTTACACTTGGCCATGCAAGGAACCAAAACTCCATGTCAAAAGGCTCTTGCACTTACATCTAATCAACCAATGATCGAAAAAAGGGACTGCACTTACATCTAATCAACCAATGATCAAAGAAAGGAACAGCACTTATATCTGATCAACACATGATCAAAGAAAGGCTCAGCGCTTATATCTGATCAACACATGATCGAAGAAAGGCTCTACACTTACATTTGACACATACAAGGAACCAATCCATCTGCATGTTTGAAAAGGCGTGCACTCACATCTGATCCTGTAAGAACGAATCCTACCGTCATATTAAAATGGCCCCCAGTCATCGACTGAGCTACCTGGTAACTGACCAGGAACCTCCATTCTCCAGGAGAATGGCAGTTTCCCTTACATCTATCCTACTTGAAAAGATGGCCAGCACTCACATCTAAAATGGAAGGAACCAATCCTCTCACCATGACAGAATGGCTTAGCCCTTATATCTAACCTACTCGTCATAATGGCTATGGATCTCAGCACTCATATCTGATATGGAAGGAACCAATCCTCTCACCATGACAGAATGGATCAGCCCTTATATCTAACCTACTCATCAGAATGGCTATGGATCTCAGCACTCACATTTGACATGGAAAGAACCAATCCTCTCAGCATGACAAAATGGTTATGGGACTCATCACTTTCCCTTAGAGGAAACCTCTATCTGGAGAACACCAATATTCTCCCTGAAGTACTCAAACTTCACCCTAGCCAATGGCTTCATCAATACATCAGCTATATGTTCCTCCATCGCAACATACTGGAGCTTCACTGCTCCCTTCTGCACCATATCCCTGATATAGTGATATTTGATCTCAATATGCTTTGACTTGTCATGGAACACTGGATTCTTTGACAACTTTACGCAACTCTAGTTGTCACAACGTATATAAGTAGCATCCATATGGAGATCAAATAAATAAGATAGCAACTTCCACAGCCATACTGCCTCACAACTAGCTGAACAAGCTACAACATACTCTACTTCAGCTATACTCAGTGCCACACAGGATTGCTTCCTACTAAACCAAGAGATCACACCTAATCCCATACTAAAGCAACAACCTGAAGTGCTTTTCCTATCGATGGCACTTCCTACCCAATCTGAATCAACACAACCCTCCATGTTAATCTTCTAATTCACCTCATAATTGAGCCTATAATCAATTGTACCCCTCAAGTACCTTAGAATGTGCTTTGTAGAAATCAAGTGAACATGTCTCAGATATGTCAAGAACTAGCCCAAGGTGTTCACAGTAAAGCAAATGTCTGGTCTTGTGTTCGTCAGGTACATCAAGGATCTAATCATCTAACGATACATCATGGCATCAACCATCTCTGATGAAGCATCACTCAATAGCTTCAGGTTCGATTTCATAGGTGTGGCCATAGCCTTGCATTCCATCATCCCAAACCTCTTCAGGATATCTACTGCATACTTTCCTTGTCCGAGGGAGATTCCATCTGCATTCTGCCACACCTCCATACCTAGAAAATAATGCATCATACCCAAGTCCTTTATTTCGAACTCGGTAGCAAGATTTCTCTTTGTATCAGCAATCAACCCATCCATACATATTACAAACAGATCATCTACATATAGTAGAAGCATCACTGGGTTTCCATCTTCAACCTTGTAGTAAAGGTTGGAATCTACTTTACTCTTGGTAAAGCTCAAACTGGATAGAAAGCTATCAATTATGCCGTCACATGTCCTAGGTGCCTATTTCAAACCATACAAGGTTTTCTTCAATCTGCACACATGAGACTCTCTTTCATGTGTCTCAAAATTGAGTGGTTGTTTTACATACACTTCCTGTTCTACTACACCATTCAAGAAAGCAGTATTGACATCCATTTGGTGTATCTTCCATTTCATTACTGTAGCCAATGCAAGTACTATTCTAATGGATGTGTACCTAGCGACAGAAGCAAAGTTTTCTTCATAATCTATTCCTTCCTTCTGTGAGAAGCCACGAGACACAAATCTTGCCTTATATTTTTCAATGCTACCATTTGCAGCATGCTTGATCTTGTAGATCCAGTTGTAAGTTACAACTCACTTCCCCTCTGGTCTTGGGAAAACATTCCAAACATCATTCTTCATGATCGATTGATACTCTTCGATCATAGCATCCTTCCATTCTTTCCGTTCTGCCACTTCTTCATAGTTGCAAGGTTCTTTATTGATAACATCACATAGTAAAGCTACATATATAGAACAAGATCTGGTTCTCTTTCTTTCTCTGTGATTCTTTTCTGGAGCCCCATATCTTTCCACACCTTGGATAATTTCTCATACCCGAGCAGGTTTCCTCTTGTGATAATTCTTCTCCTGAGGTGTATCTACAAGTGTCCGTGGTTATTCAAATTCTCGATCTTCTTCTTGAATTTCTTCATTCATGGTTGTATCATGAATTCTGGGTGCCTTTGCCTCTTCAGCTTCTTCAGCAGGTCTCTTTCTGGATTTGTTGTAAGCTATGTCTTCATCAAATGTTACATCCATGTTTATGTCGATCTTCTTGTATCCTCGAAAGTATATTCTATAATCCTTTTAGCTTTCCGAGTATCCCACAAATATACCCTTCTTTTTTGAAGGATCTAGTTTTTTTCTCTTTTCTTTTGGTATGTGTATGTACACTGGACACTGAATATTCTAATATGGATGGCTTCTGGTTTCTTGCCAGAGAATACTTCTTCGGGAGTCTTGTTCTAGAGTACTCTATGTGGGGTACGGTTATGTACATACACCGTTTTTCTGGCTGCTTCTTCCCATAGATGCATAGGAAGATCATGATCCTGAAGCATTTCTCTTATAGCTTCCATGATGGTTCTATTCTTCCTTTCTGCAACCCCACTCTGTTGTGGATTGTAAGGAGTGGAAAACTCCCTCTTAATCCATGATTCTTTGCATAAGTCTTTTCATTCATTTGATGTGAATTCTCCGCCATTATCTAATCGAAAGGTCTTGATCTTCTTTTCTGTGGGATTCTTGATCAAGGCTTTGAATTCCTTGAACTTGCTGAAAACTTCATCTTTGTTCTTCATGAAGTAAATCCATGTCTTCCTAGAAAAATCATCAATGAAAGAAACATAGTATACACACCTTCTTAGTGAGCTTGATGACATTGCTCTGCATACATCAGAGTGGATGATTTCCAAGATTCCTTTTGCCTTGCTCTCGCTACTTGGAAATGTCTTCTTTGATTTTTTTCCTTTCGCACATCCTTTGCAGACCCCCTCATGTTTCGCTTGAATTTCTAGAAGACCTTTAGCAACTTGGCTTGCAAGTGGTAGTGCTGTGTAATGCACATGTGCAAGCCTTCTATGCCAAATTTAATTTGGCTCTACTGTGTCATGGACCATAGCTTGTTCTAGATGGCCCTTCACCTTGTATAAGCCTCCTTCTTGTTCTCCAATCACTATTGCATCATCAATAGTATTTCCTTTTGGACACATGATGACTTGGCCATCTACATATGCAACCTTCATACCTTTTGCATCTAATGCTGATATGGATAGAAGATTCTTCTTCAATCCTAGTACAAACAAGACATATTTTATTTTTATAGATTTTCCAGAGTCTAGCTTATAGGAGGATTCACCACTACCTTTTATGGGATATTGGTAGTGATCCCCAAGCTTCATCTTATGGGGTGAGTTATGTTCGGATGGTTTCTCAAAGGATTCCTTGAAACTTGTCATGTGATTGGAAGCCCCACTATCAATAAGCCAATCTTTTATTCCATGTGTGACAGTTCCCATGAGAGCAGAGATCATAACATATTCATCTTCACTTGAAGAGTCTTCACTTTCTTGTTTTACTCTCTTCCTTGGAGGATCATCATCCTCAGCAGTTTGAGCATGATGTCTTCTTTCGGAGTTCTTCTTCTTCTTGGATCCATTCTTATTCTTGGGATAGTTTTTAGCAAAGTGTCCTATTTCATCACATGTATAACATTTGAATCTGAATGGATCCCTTCTCATAAAGTTATTTTTCTAATGAGAATGCTTACCTTGGTGATGATTACTTTCTCTTCTTCCTTTCTTGGAGTCTACTATGCGAGCTTCATATTCACTTCCCATCTTTTCTTCTTGAGCATCTATCTGATATTCTTCTTGAGAGCATTCTTCCCACAGTCTACTGAACTTGACCAACTTCTTTCTAGCACATATTCCTTGGATGAAAGAATCCCATGACCTAGGGAGGCCATTCAATGTTATCACCACAATTTCTGCATTCTCCACTTCTTCATCTATAGCTTCTAGCTGTGCTTTGATATGGGAGACCCTTGTGAAGTATGACTTGATGGTCTCCTCATTCTGGATCTTGACATTCATCAACTGGTTCCTTAGAGTCATCTTCCGATTGATGTTCTTCCCTTCAAACAATTTGGTTAGGGAATCAAACATGGATTTAGGTGTCTTGAGAGAGGACACCTATGGAATGAGGTGATCCTTGATAGAATCATCAATGATACTCTATTCCATAACCAACTTCTTCTTATGTAAGGCCTTGGCCTCATCTCCCTCTGGAACTGGAACCTCCTCATGGATATAGGAGTCCAACTCATTTCCTTCCAGAACCAGGGAGATCCTATACTTCCAAGCTCGGAAGTTATCAACTCCTTGAATCTTTTCATCAAGCTTGGTATGATGAGACATATTAACTAAGAACCTCAAATGGAAATACAAAAGATTTAGATCTTACCAGGTCAAGATTCCAAATTTGGATTTGAAGCTGAATTCCTACAATACTGGTTGAGGAGTAGATTAGGGTTTTGCTTTTCTGAAGTTCTATCCAACCAAATGCTTTGAAATTAATCCCTAACTTCTATTTTGGAGAGGATATCAATTTAGGCCTGGGCTCATTGAAAAATTCCAGTTCTGTCAAAAGCCCTAATTTTCGGCAGTAGTGTCGAGTCCAAAACTGAAAAACCTCAGAATTAGATTCTGCTTCGACAAAAATATGCACCCTAGGGAGGAGAGTTATTCCACCTTAATTTTGCTGAAAATATGTGGAGATTCATCCACATAATAGGAAGCCCTAGTTCCCGCAGCTGCAAAGTCTCTTCTTCTCAGGTTAGATCTGATACCATGTTATTTTTTCAACATTAAGCTAGAATATCATTAGGATCTTTAAATGAGAGAAAAACAAGCATAGCAATCAAACACAAGAGAAAATGAACACAATCATTTTCCTCGGGGAAACCATAAATGGAGAAAACCCTGCAACTTCCTCAGAGATATAATAAACACCAAAGTGAAGCCAAAAAACAGTAAGACAATCTCCCACAGCAGTAAACTCTTTCCTCTAGCCCTGGTGTCTTTCTCTTCCTGAACTATGCGATACACTTGAGTGTGTATGAATTGTGTGCTAAATATAGATTCTAGCTCTCTATTTATACTAATCTTGACATGACTAAAACCCTTCTAGGGCCAACTTCACTAGGTGAGTCTAATAACCCTAGTGCCCTAGAACTGTGGGGACTTTAACCCTTAGACAATAGGAGGTTTACCCACAATGATTTGACATGACTTGTTTACATTATAGATTCTCCCAATAGGAACATCGGGGCATGACATGACACAAGAACATCCCAGAATGAACATCAGGTTACAATATATAAGAAATACAAGTGAATACATTCCGAAGTTACAATTACATCAACAATAATTTTGATGTAAATATTTTTTTCTTGAAAGGCATGTTGGAAGTAAAGTGTTAACACTCAAAATGTACCTAGGTTGTGGAAAGGTAAATCCTGAGGTAACATCAGATCTGCTTTAGACTGTATTTCTAACCTAATATAGTTAGAGAGGGATCTCTTGCTATTTACAAGGTTTTCTTACTAAAAATATTCAATCAAAGACAATTAGAAGGTCATATTTCTGATTAGAATGAGTTTGTTTTTTTTAAAGTTTGGTGGGACAATCATGGAGGATACCATTGGGAGATGGAGTCAACAATTAGGTCTGAAAGTAGGTTACAGAAGGTAGGAAGTCTGAAGGTTTATGGATAGAGGCAAGATAGACACCGTTTCTTCAATCTGGAGGTATTAGCAGGTTTATAAGCGGACATAAGGAGACAACCTGTCAAACAGAGGACCTAACTAAGGCGAATTCTGCACTACTTTAGAAGAAAATATTTTAAAAATTCTTGAACAATGGACCTAGAGCATGTGAGATGAATTATGGCCCATATACACTAATGCTCAAACATGAAAGAAAATAAAAAATGGAGTGAAAACAGGATAAACAGTCACATAAAGAAATCACTTATTGAAGAAAAAGATGGCACATGAATCTCTGTCGTGAGAGGATTAACATTCCTCCTCTGCAATTGTATTCATCTCTGAAAAATTTTAAACCCATTACAATGCACATCCTCTCCACTCTTGAAAACCCAATCTCTCTCCCCTCTGTGGGGAGCCTTTTTATAATGTCTCAGACCCCGAGCCTAATCCTCGAAATAGGATTTGAAACTATTGACATTCATAATAAAACATTAACAACTAGAGTGTGGTACTTATTCCATGGTTTACATATCTTTAAACAAACATCATGGAGCAAATGCGCGTGCTTGATCTAGATGAAAGAATGGCATTTCTGTTTCTAAACTCATGGGCAATGAAAATGACATCTTATGATGCTTTTGGTGGCTCATTTCTAACTAGGCTCGACCACTTGTTCATCTGTCGAGTCAGCAACATGTCCTTTCCCTTTGTGTTCATTTAGTGCTCGAAGGTACCATTCTTCATGGGCTCAAATTTGGCAAAGGATTTTATATCATTTTCATGCTCATCTTTCTTCGTAGCTTCCCCCCTTGCTTCTGGAAGAAACAAGCCTCTGTAGTGGCTTATCATTCTTGTACTCCTCTCCACCTCAGAAAAGGTTGGAGGATGGGGTGCATGAAAGCTATGATGAAGACCTTCATCCCTTGATCCTCCAATATGAGCATTCACTCCCACGGAGAGCTGCTAGAGACTATCATCATGTTCTAAGGCTTTGGAGGCAGTGATTGAATCAACGGGTTCTAGAGGGACACCCACGGGACATGAAAGCCCATGCACTGCACAGCTGGAGGTATGGCTATCTGAAAACAAGTGGATCTCTCAAAGTGTTTTATGTATGTTCCCTAATGGTTGCCACTTCCCTGGTGTGAAAAAAAAGGGAGATAGATGAGACTGGAATCAAGCTCACCAACCAACAAAACACCCAGAATAACAAGCTTCACGAACCAGATTGTCATTGCAAACATATTAGAATCCTTAGAACCTCTTGGCAGAATGATACCGTGAATTTTCTTCTACACTATCTCATCCTATGCACCTTAATGGCTCTAAAAGGTGGTGTTTATATAGGATTGGAAAACTGGACATAGGGATGACTCATAAGCATTTTCGCACATTTCATCATCGAGTAGCCTGGTGACGACACAAGCGAGCACATGAGCTAAGGGATTCCTTTCCTGCTGGAGATCTAGTCATATTTCCTTATCTGCTATGGAATTTCATTATTGACTATGGAAAAGACTTTGGGAGTTACCCTTCCTAGTCAACCACACGCTTCAGGGTATATGGACTGGACGTTTTCTGGCCCTTTCACTCCAGTGACAGCGATACTAGAGCCATTCTTTTGATGTGTTTCCCTTGCTACGTGTGGCGATTATATTTGATGTTACACTTATTAGATTTTCATGATATATTTTTGATTTCACACACCATCCATACGACAGGTATCTGCTTTTGGGTGAGATGGCATTGCTGCGGGGATGATTTATCCTATGGGTGTATCACAAATGGCGTCAAGGAAATCAATTAACTCTCGAGAAGGAAAATCGTATGTGAGGGCGTCTTCTCCACGTATATTTTTTTATAGTTTTTTTATGTTGCATAACCCTCATGTTTCTCCAAGCACTTAGTACCATAGATATGTTCATCTTTGTGATCTAATCCCTCGATACACCAAATATTCATACCCAAAACTCAACACTATCAACCTTCGTAGCTTGATTTGGGGAGATCAATATCAACCGTTGATCTCTAAACTACCTTCATTGGGACTGCTCAACCTTGAGAACTTTAACATTCTGCTAAGCCTTTTTCATCTGAACAAGTGAGCAACTTCTAGTCATAGAATGCTTCTCACTCATTGATCTACCAAAATATTGTTCTGACCATAGATCTCCGTAGCTCCTACCACTTTCCATGGATCAAAATCGTAACTTTCTCTGCACAAGTTCAATCTGTGGAATTTTTTGAGACCATAGATCTATCTCTGCCTTCATCTAAACCATCTAATTTTCTTGTTGATTAACCCTTTTCATGATTTGAAAAAGTTACTCCCTCCGAGCAAATTCACCATGCGAAATAATTTAGGGCCATTGATCTCACCTTGTGCCGATCGCCACCCTCCAACATTACACCCATTTAATGAACTCCACAAATCTCAAAATTAAATCCTTCCTCGCATCTCTACTCCACAGAATCACTTTTCATTGTTGATCTTCACCATCCTAAATCTGAACTGTTGAATTTTAACACAATTTACCCTTATCCCGCTACTGCATGTTTCAAGATATAGAAAGAGATGTCATTGTAGATCAAAACCCATTATCCATCCAATGATTCC
>LPNX010097908.1:0-37500 GCA_001517045.1 Pseudotsuga menziesii | reverse complement strand
TACCCTATATCACACAACTTCCATACCACCGCAACTTACCCTAATGATTCCCTGCCTTAACTATTAACACTTGTCACAATGATTACTCTGGCCCAAAAAATGTATCAAACTCATTAACAAGTGTGAATAACCTTTCCTATGCATGAATTTTGAAAATTTTGAGCCAAAAATCATGATTTTCAAATAGCGCAATTTTCTTATAGTGCGTGTGTTTAACTTTTTTGGGCTTGCTCTACAAGAATACTTGTTTTAATAATTTTCAAAATAAAACTCACAACAAAGGGTTAAATTTGGTTAAATGGATTAAAATAAAACCTTATGATATTTTTTAGAACCTTTAAGTCATATAAACATCGTACAAGCCCCTAAAAACTATAAATTTCACAAAGTAAAACCAAAATTGGAAAAACCTATGAACTCAACTATAAATACAAACATAAAAATCAAAGAAATATTTAAAAGAACCTAAAGTCCAAACTTAAAAATGAACAAAACCATGTTTTAAAAAACAAGCAAATACTTTAAAATGAGAAGAAAAAATAGGCTATAACATCTAGCTCCTGCTGCGAGATGAAGTCCTCCCTGTGAGGCTTCAAGAACCTGTAGTTCAATGCCTTCTGTGTTGTAACTGCAACTGCCTGCTACTCTGCAAAAATTCCATTGGGTCATGGAGTCTTTATTCTACTCTTCACAATGATATATACAATGAAAATCCAATATATTACCTCAAAAACTATAAAAATGTTTGAGGAAACATCCATTAACTGGATTAGACAATTCCTCACCATCCAAAGTCTGTAACACAAAAGTATTATTCTCCAGAATCTTTGATACTATGAAAGGACCAAACCATATATTATCAAACTTGCCATGCTTTCCTTTCTGGTCCTTTCTGGCATCCCATCTCAAAACCATATCTCCATTTGAAAATGTGTTCTCCTTGATCTTTATATCAAACCTTGTATTGATATTTGTCCTGTACAGCTGAGCTTTTTCCTCTATTGTTTCATGCTTCTGTTGTAATTCTATCAGTGCATAAATTCTTCTCTGAATAATACTTTTATTGGTTGACTCAGTTAACCCATTTCCCTGAGGATAATAAGGTGTTGAGTGTTTCAAAACAATCCCATTCTTTTCAAAAAATTACACCATAGCTTTGGACTTAAACGCTTGAGCATTATCAGCCAATAACTTCTTGGTACATTCAAATATGTTAAGGATATTTTCCTGAATAAAATCTATGATTACCTTGTCTGTTGCATTTCTTGTGGGGATTGCTTCTCCCCATTTAGTGAAGAAATATGTAGCTATCAAAATCCATTTATGCTACCCTCAAGAAGAAGGATTTATCTTCCCTATGAAGTCCAAACCCCGCTACTGAAAAGGGGCATTCACTGCAATAGACTTTAATGGTAAAGACACCAACTTTTGCTTGCCAGAAAATTTTGACATGGGATACATGCTCTTACCTGCTGATATACATCAGAGAATAAAGAAGGCCAATAGTATTAGTCTCTCAAAATTTTATAAGTTGTTTCCTTCCAATACTTATGTCCCACACAAGCACCTTCATGTGATTTAGAGATTACTTCTTCAATGTATGGCTTATCCAAACATCTAAGAAAAATACCCCCTGGATCTTTCCAAAACAGCTATTGTTCTATCAAACAATATTTAGTAGTTTTAAACTTCAATGACCTAGCATCTTTCTTGTCTAGATGTTCTAGACATTGTAAATACAAAAGAAAGTGTACAATATCTGCATACCATGTGGATTCTGCATAGTGGTCCATAATTCTTTCCTTCTCCTGCTCTGCTTGCAATTCTTCTTGTGTAGGCTAATCTCCCATGAGATGAAGACCTAAAGCTTGACAATTTGAATCAGCTAACAATTTAGCCAAACCCTGTCCCTTCACTAGCTTTGTAGGCTTAATGTCCACATCATATTCCATTATCTTTGCAATCCATTTTCTCCTTTCCCCTTCATTATCAGGTTGAGTCAATACATCCTTAATGGCAGCATTAGAACATAAGCAATGACTTTGGAATGTAGAACATAAATTCTAAAAAACTTTAATGCCTTTACCAATGAGTAAGCTTACTTCTCCAAAGTGTTTTACTTCAATTCTGAATCTCTGAGGGTTTTGCTAAAAAATGCAATTGGCTGTTCAAGTCCATCATTATTCTTTTGTAATAAAATAGCAGCTAAAGTATTCTCTGATGCAAAAGAAAAAGTAAAAAATTCCTTTTGTAAAATCAGGACTTACTAGTACTGGTGTTTCCGAAACAACTATCTTAATCTTTTCAAATGAATTTTTAGCTTTTGCAGTCCACTTAACTTCCCGATCTTTCTTCAACATGGCTGAAATTTTTTTAATGGTTTCAGTAAAATTTGGTATGAACCAACGCAGAAAAATTATTTTTCCAATAAAAGATTGCACATCCTTCTTACTCCTTGGTAAACTAATTTTCAAAATATATTTTACCCTTTTTAGATATATCCTTATGCGATTAGCTTAAACCAAATGACCCAACAACTTACCTTCTTGTACTACAAAATGTGACTTTTTGGGATTGAGAGACAAACCATATTTTCTACATTTCAAGAAAGTGTGTTTTAAGTGCTCATCATCAGACTGTGAGAAGACTGTAATATCATCTAAATAGATCACTACAAACTTATCGCTTTCTCCCATGAAGGCTATGTCCATAGCTCTTTGAAAGGCATCTCCAACATTCATTAATCCAAAAGGCATTTTGTCGTACATAAAAGTACCCCAAGGAGTAGTAAAAATTGTCTTTTCTCTATCATCAGGGTGCATTGCAATTTGGCTATACCCTAAAAAACCATCTACCATTGAGATTCTTTATGCACCAACCACACTCTGTAATATTTGTTCAATCTTTGGCAAAGGATGATTATCTTTCAGTGAAGACAATATTCAAATTTCGAAAATCAACACACAATCTGATTTCACCATTCTTTTTTCTAACATGTACTAGATTTGCTACCCATGAATAATATTGAAGGGGAACAATAATTTTAGCATCTAACAATTTTTTTACCTCCTTTTCTATAATGGGAAACAAAGCAAGATTGATTCTCCTTAATTTTTGTCTGAAAGGTTTAACATTTGGTTTCAAAGGCACTTTATGTTGTATAATACTAGTATCATATGTCTTCAAATCCTTGTATGACCAAACAAAAAAATCAATATACTCTTTTAATGACTTGATGTACCTGTTTATTTGCTCTGTTGTGAGTGCCTTTGAGACCTTCACTATTCTGGTGCCAATATTACAATCCATTACATTTTCTTCTAAAGAATGCATAGCTGGTTTTAAAGGGGTATCAGCCTTTGAAAAAATCCTCTCCAAAGGCACCAGACCCTTAGGAATAAAATTACTTTTCAATTCAATGATCTTGTGACTTTCAATCTCATTTTCTGCAACACCTTCAAAATGTTCAATTTCATCATCATGTTCTTGGTCAATTAAGGGATTAAAAAACTCACCTGTCAGCTCTAAAAACCTTTTTATCTCAAAATCATCTTCAAAAACTCTCCATTGCTTTATATTATGAGGAACAGAAGTTCTGTACCTAACTTCAATAGGATACTTCAACTGTGTTGTTTTAGGGATCGTTAAATGTTTGGCTACTAGGGAAAGAGAATCAGCAGTTTGGTTATGATCCCTAGGAATATAAGTGATATTAAAAGCCACAAAGAAATTGTTTACCATATCCCATACTTCATTCCTGTACACTTTTAGCAAATGTTGCTTTACTTGATAGTTATTCCTTACTTGCTGAACAACCAACTCGGAGTCGCCATACACAAAGATTTGTTGAATACCTAAATCTTTTGCAGCTCTCAAACCTAACAAAAGAGCCTCATACTCTGTTGTATTATTAGTGATAATAAATTCCAACTTATACATTAATCTTACCGCTTCACCACTAGGAGATAGCAGAACAACTCATGCTCTAGCACCTTCTTTAGATGATGATCCATCAAAATACATTTTCCAAAGTTCATCCTCCTGTTCCCTAGTGCATTTGACTAATTTTTCTTTTTCAACCTGTAATATACTAGAAGCATCATTATCATCACTAAAGTGCAACATACAAGTACCCAAATCCTTTTCAACAGCAGACACAGGATGATTTGTAGGATTCTTGTCATCAGTCAAATATAAGAAAATTGTAACTCTTTATACAACCTTATGTTTTCACCTCCAAAGAAAGGAATGGTTGCATATGTTAAGTCCATCTATAGAGTTCCACCTACCTTCTTGGCCCAAGATCTACAAAGGATCATTCCAAACTTAGGTGTGATATCCGCCACTACTACATCCATAATCACACTTTTCATTGGTAGCTGAGCTAAACTAACCACCATATCCTTTATCACTCCTAAACATTTTATAGCTCACGAATCGAAAGCATACAAGTCACGATAAGGTTTTGTTATGCTCAACCCTAAGGCTTCCATGACTGCTTTTGGAATTAGATTATGAGATGCTCTTGAATCCAAAAGGAAATTATGTATCATCTGCTCATGAATGGTTAATGTGATATAAAAAAGAGGAGATGCACTTACATCATTTTCTGTTTTCTCTACCAAATCTGATCTAATAAAAATTTTAGGATTTTCCTCCTGTAAATTTACTATGTCAGAAAGTACTTGACTATTTGTTGAACCAATCATTTTTAAAACTGAATTTTTGTAAGAAGGATTCTTTATCAACTCAATGAAAGGCATGGGGATTTTCATTTTTCAAAATTCATTTTCAAGATTAAAATTCTGCATACTTTTATTCACTTCTTCAACTTCAATAACCTTCTTTTGTTTATCTTGATTCTGTTTCTTTTCTAATACTAGATCAGACTGCTATTTAGGAGGCAAAATTACCTTCTTTATAGGATTTTGAACCACCTGTTTTGGCATTGATCATAAATTTATGGTTTTCTTTTGATCAGTCTGATATATATTAGCAGTTACGTCAATATTTGAATCAGTTTCTATTTCAAAAACATCTGCATCATAATATTCTGAGTTTAAAAAATCCTCCTCGGTCACAAAACCTTCAGTCAACTATTCTCCAAAATAATTCATATCTTGATCTGGATCCTCAAAAAACTCTTCTTCTTCTTCTATTTCTCCTTCATCGGTAACATTATTCTGAAGTGGGGGTGGCACCTTTTGATCCTCAGCTTCTCTCATTTCTTGGTGTATATCATTATTTCTTCTCTCTGTGGGAATGAAACAAAGTGCAAACTATCTTCTGAATTGAATTGGATTATTAGGATTTATGTCTCTTTCTTGAACAGGCTTATTTGAATTTTTCTCTAATTCCAATTTGTTTAGTTTTGTTGTTAGGATTTTCACTAGTTTTCCATCTCATCAATCTTACCTTCTGCGGAGTGGGATGTTGAAACCACTGGAGCTTCCTCTTTCTTACCCTTTCTATCATAAACTTGTTGAGCTAAGTTTCCCTTCAATCTATTAGAAGCAAGAATACTAGATTCCACTTCTAATGCTGACTCTTGCATGTTAAGTAAAGTAACAGGTCTTCTTTCTCTAAAAAGTAGGGAAAACTCATGATCAAAAGCATTAGCGTAAGTGAGTTTTATAGAAGTTTCATAAGGTTTAATCTCTTTCAGGATTCCACCATACATTTTATTGAACCTATTAGAGAAATCAACTATAGTTTCATCTTTCTTCCTTCTTAGAGCTCCAAACTCTGTAATGTAATATGTGTGATCCTTAGTATCACCCCATTGTCTCATGAAAAGATCCTGAAGCTCTTCTATTATAGTAATAGAGTTTGTTGGTAACTCTCTGAACCATCTTTTGACCTCTCCATCTAGACTCTGTATGAACATCCTCATCCACACATCTTTTTCCTCGATATTCAGATTATCTGCATAGCTGAGAAATGCATCCCAATGCTCCTCAGCTGTGGTCTCACCTTGTCCATTAAATCTAGGTAAGTATTTTTGGTAATCTCCACTAGGGAGAGCATTTAAGGGTTGAGGTAAAACTAGAGGTGCATACCTAGATGCCACCATTCGATCCATCATGTCTAATGGTTGATTTTGGGCTACCATCTTTAAGTTGAGTGATTTAGATGAAGGAAAAACTTGACTAGGACTTGGCTGAAAAGGTGTCTTACCAACTTTGAGGTGAAATAAAGGGATTTTTCTAGGAGATAAGGTATTTTCTTTCTTGAAAGATTGAGGATTAGTAAAAATATGAAAATTACTAACAGGGATTGTAGGTTTCAACTAGGATGAATCTTGTTCATCTTCCTTTAAAACAGCAAAAGATGATAATAATCTATTTGATCAGGGTTACATAACGCTAGAGATGACTGAGACATTTTGATTTTCCTAGCTACTTTCATAATCTACTTTGGGTCTGAGACACCCAGTTGTAAAGGTGAACTAGGTCTACTTCTTGTTCCAACTCCTTTAGTAGCCACTGTGAAATATTTGGTGAAATGTAGTATTTTAAAATTTGTTGGTTTAAGTCCACCTCTCAAAACCAATTAAACAATGAGTAACCAAAGGAAACTAGGCTTTCAGCTTCATCCTCAGTAATGGAACAAAATATTTTAGTGCCAAAAATTGTTCTCAGACTACAAAATAACAAGCCAACATAATCCCATAAAACAAAATTAAGTAAAATAGGTTTTTTAGGGTTTTGGTTGTGCAGTTTGTAAACAAGAGGGAAAAAACTTCACAAGGCTAAGGCAAACACTAAATCATGCAACAATGAACGACTGAGATGCATAATATATAAAACATAAACCAGAAACAATAAGCCCAACACTTAATTCAATCCATAGTTAACAAGCATTTCATGAATAATAACCTCAAACAAGAAATGAATATATCAACTGAGTGATTAAACCAATCAGAAATGAAACCAGCAAATAGGATAAATAGGGCTTATAATTTGCATATATTCCACAATCAATCATTCAAAATACATAAGAGTTTTTGAGACTTATCTCCATAAATAGTAGCTTGATAGCCTCCCCTTATACAAAAATTCGAACCCCAAGTATTTTTCCAGCTTTACTTTTATCCTGGTTTCCCAAAGACAGTTACATAACTGAAAAAAAAACTACTTTTATGTCATACTACCAAATTACTCAATGAAAATATAGTCATACAAATTAAACTAACTTTTTCAAAGACTAACTAATAACCACTATTTTTAAAGCACTTTACAAGTCCTTAACAGCCTCTTCCAAAAGAGCTATCCCTTCCAAAGCTTGAGTCTTCTTTCTTGTTTTATGATGATCAGCTTCCAGGTCTTTGACTCTTTTTGAAAGCTCTCGATTTTGCTGTGTTAGGCCTTGAATGGTTTGCTTCAATTATGCATACAGACTTTGTGTCTGTCTGTTCCTTTTCAAAGCCTCCTTAGAAACTACAATTAATTATTGATAGTGGCTATTTACCTCCTCTAAATCTTCTTTCAATATTATGTTAGTAGTCACTAACCCCTCATTTGTTTCATGCAGGTCTTATATATAATATTTGTAATGTTTAATACTTCTTTTCAAATTCTCATTCTCTGAATCAATGCACGTCCCTTCTAAAACTGGATGCATTTATTCTGGCATCCAAGGGATTTTCAATTTCTTAAAAATATCTTCATCTTCCTCTAGCTACTATGTCATAGCCACAGGAACCCCTAAATATTCATTGACTTCATCTTTCTCTACACAAAAACTTGATATTACTGAATGATGCTTCTTTGAATCATCTTGATGATGTTCTAAGATTACTTTCTTTCGAACTTCCTTAAATATCTCTGAAATTTTGGTTTCAATGAAAGATAACTTATATTCTAAATTAATTTGTTTCTTACCCTTTATCTCCTTTATATTTAAATCTTCACTGTCTTCTAACTCTTCTTGAGATGAAGAGTCTTCAATCACTGTAATTTTCTTCTGAGCTAGTTTAGGGTTTAACAATTTTTTCATATTCAATCTAATTTTATTCTTGGGTCTAGTCTTAGGCCTCCAACCTACCCCAATTTCCCCTAACATGCTCAAATTTTTTCCTTTATGTTTGATAGAAGCTAGCTGAACTACCTTTATTTTTATCCCTTGTGACATTACCCCTTCTTCAGACTCTTTAGTATGGTCTTGATGCTCCTTTACCCTGCTGGACATCTTTTGCAGACTTTCAAGGAAAAATGAAGGAAGGTTCATCTTTGCTTCATGGTTAAGATGCTGCAAAAACTTGAAATGATACTTAAATACAAATTCAAATCTTCCTTCACAAGTTATATAACTTTGCAGAATTTTTATTGGTTCTCTCTACTCTAGTTTGAACTTCTAGATATGTGCTCCTTTACCCCAGTCTGCAACAACATTTGGAAGCAAGTAATTCTGTGCATCAAAGCTAAAAGTTACTTTTTTTGAACCAATATTCTCCTTCAGCTGGGATCCCTGTGTCCTCTGCTATTAGTTCTTTGGTCAACTCAATCTTTAAGGTGTCAAAAGTAACAATATCTTTATTCAATCTCTGATCAAACTTATATGAGACCTTTGTGTGATATCCATCAATCTTCTCAAAAAATATTAACCATTCTACTTCTAAAAATAATCTTGTACATTCAAGGAAATCTTGAACCCAAGACATATCTGAGTGTTCATCTTTGTTTGTTTTCCCACTCCTCTTCATTTTAGATAACTAAATCTTAAAAATTGATTCCTTTAGTAAAGAACTTTAACTCTATTCAAATCTTGACAATTTTAACAGACAATGATATGTTGAGAAAACTAAACCCTTGAACTATATTTTATCACTCAAACTACTAAGTATCTTAACTCAATTGACAGAGAAAATTCGACATTGAGCAAAAATTTAGTTTATATACTAGCATTTGTAGTTAAACTCCATAATTAATCTTTTGTCAATGCAAACCCAAATACATGGAATATGATAGTAATTTGCATCATACCTGTCAAAATAGTAAATTCAGCTACTAGAAATATGTTTTCTTGTCTGCTAGGTGTCCAATTTCATTCTTAAATCTTTCTCTGACTGTTGCCACAGTGCCAAACAGTTTCCCTTCAAATCCCTAAATGGCTGACCTTCTTCAATCTTTTATTACAAATTGCCAGAACTCTGCCACGACTTCTATGATATTCATGTGCTTCAGGAGATTCGTAACTAAAGGCGAATTTTCCTCATCATGGATAATTATTAATGTTCCACTACTCTATATCACATAACTTCTAAACCACCGCAACTTAACTAATGATTCCTTGCCTAAACTGTTAACACTTGTCACAATGAGTACTCTGGCTAAAAACATGTATCAAATCATTAACAAGTGTGAATAACCTCTCCTATGCGCAAATTTCAAAAATTTTGAGCCAAAAATCATGATGTTCAGATAGCGCGATTTTCTTGTGGCGCGCATGTTTAACTTTTTTGGGCTTGTGCTACATGNAGCAAAGGGTTAACTTTGGTTAAATGGCTTAAAATAAAACCTTATGATATTTTTTAGAACCTTTAAGTCATATAAACATCCTACAAGCCCCTAAAAACTATGAATTTCGCAAAGTAAAACCAAAATTGGAAAAACCTATGAATTCAACTATAAATACAAACATAAAAATCAAAGAAAATATTTAAAAGAACCTAAAGTCCAAACTTAAAAATGAACAAAACCATGTTTTAAAAAACAAGAAAATGCTTTAAAATGAGAAGCAAAAATAGGCTATAATAATGATAATCATGATGCTGATGAAGATGATGATGATGATCAATGATGGTGGTGGTGATGACGACGACAACAACAATGATGATGATGATGAGGGCGAGGATAAGGATGATGATGACAAGGATGAGGATGATGAGGATGATGATGATGACTAGGATGAGGATGATGAAGAGGATTATCATGATTATCATGATTATGATTAGGATGAGGATGATGATGATGATGATGCTGATGATGAAGATGATGGTGACTGTGATGGTGATGATGATGAATATGTTGATGAAGATGATGATGATGATGATGATGTGATGACAACATCTTTTCCTTGGTCTTCACTAAATTTTTTTGAGCTTTGCCAACATTATAATATAATGGTTGAGTGATTATTCACTCCTATAAAGAATGCATTTTATGGAACTACCAAACTACTTAGATTGGATCTTCCTCTTTTAAGACACTAGAATTGGTCCATAAATCTTGATTCTTCATGTGCACAAATCTAAGAATAGGAGACTTCATAGGGCCCAAAAAGTTGTATTTTTTTTTTACTACTTCCTCGGATCATATTGAATTGTCAGATTAGTCGTTGGAATGGGTGTTAGGAGCAATCCTTAATGCTTCACTTAATTTGCTGCTCCCCCTATCATGTAGACGTCTTCATTCACTGAACTCCCCATAAAATTGCGATGATGAAGATGATGATGATGATGATTATGAAGAGTATGATGATGATGATGATGACAATGAAAATGATGTTGATGATGATGATGAAGATGATGATCATGATAATGGAGATGTTGATGAATATCATGATGAAGATGAAGATGATGATGATGATGACGATGAATATGATAATGAGGACCAAGATGATGATGGTAATAAAAAATACGTTGATGATGAAAATGATGATTATGATGATGATGATGATAAGGAATATGACGATGATGAAGAAGATCATGATGATGATGATTAGGATGATGATGATGATGATGATGATTATGAAGATGATGATGATGATATTGATGAAGACGATGAAGACGATGGTGATGACGATGAAAAGGATGATGATGAGGATAATGATGATTATGATCATTGTCATTGTTGTTGTCATCACCATCATCTTCACCATCTTCGTCATCATCATGATCATCATAATCATGATCATCGTCATCATCATCATGTCCGTCCTTCAAGGGACTTATGTATAGGATCTCACTATAAGAAATGCAACCAATACAAATTATGACAAAATCCTAGTTAAATTAAATTAAATTAAACTACACTAAATAAAAAACATAGAGTTGTTTAACTATACTTAATTTAAAATGCAACAAAGTATAAAAAATGCAAATAAAAAAAAATTAAATAAACTAAACAAAAGATAAATATGCAAAATAAAAAAACAAAAAAAAAAACACAAAATATAAAATATGCAAATAAACAAACAAAAAAACATAGAATTATAAAACACCTGTGCACTAGCTCATTAGCAAAAAAAATGAACAAGTTCACTCCCGTGCACTAGTTCATTAGCAGCATCCAGAGCACTGGTAATTTGTTGAGCATAGTAGTGGTAAATTGAGGAGCAGTGGATACCAATCCATAGGATATCAGCATTCCCATTGGAGGCAATCCAGCTGCAGTCCAGAGGACAAAAAATCAATCGGGCCATAGTCCAGAGGATACCAGCATTCCCATGAGAGGCAATCCACCAGCAGTCTAGAGGATAACAAAGGGGCCAATGAGTTCTGTAAGCCCATTAACCCTAGAAGCATAGGAATTTGGGAAAAATACATCAAATTTTGGAACCAATATGGATTTGGTATAGTCATACTGAAATTATAATTTTTTTTCTTTTCTACCATCGCTTCTATTATCGGTGGATCTAGTAAGTGTTTTCTATTATTGGAGCATCTGAAGCTCCTCCTTAAATTTGGAGAAAAGACATATGGGTTGAGGACTACAAGCTAGTCGTGCTCTTGTATAGTTTTATGAATTATGGCACAATATGCAAGCTTTTGTAATTTTGTTCTATTTAATGGTATGAAACATTGTTCAAAGTCCTGTAGGAGCTATAATCTGAACTGGTTCAATCGATTCTGTCAAAACTTTGAACCTGAGACGTGTTTCTTCTAAGCATTTAATTTTTCTTTAATAATTATTTTTACCTTGATTATGGCATAAATTACAAGCTTTTGTTATTTTATTCTATTATATGTCTGAAACATTCTATAGAGTGCAAGCTTGTGTAATATTATTATATTTAATGGTCTAGAACAAAGTCCTCTATGAGCTATAATTTGAATTGATTTTGTCGAAACTTGAATGTGGGACCTCTTTCTCCTTTAAAGACGCATTTAATTTTTCTTTGATGGTTAGTTTTACATGGATTGTGGCACACGTTTCAAGCATTTGTGATTTTTTTCTATTATGGGTCTAAAACATTTTGTAGAGTGTCTTAGGAGCTACAATTATAATGACTGGGTACAATTCAACCTAATACCTATTTCTCCTTTAAAGAAGCATTTTATTTTATTTTTATGCTCACTTTTACCTAAATTACAACACACTTTGCAAGTTGTTCCCATTTACTGGTTTGGATTTTGGAACAATGTATAGTTCCCTGGGACGCATGGGATATAATTTTAATTGACTCCAGTTAATTGATCCTCATACCTCTTTCTTTTTTAAAGACACATTTGATACAAGTATTATTTTTCAATGATACGTATACATTTTTTCCTCTATTTGGCATATACCATGGTAGTTAGTGTGGTCGCCTCTACTTGGCATATCTCAAAGATTCTGAAGGATATCAAGAATATTGTAGCCTGTGTGTGTCTTCATTAAACCCTTTGTGATAATTTATTCCTTAAATATATGTTTTCTAATTTCAATCACATCATATCTTCCAAAATACTATCCTTAAACCCTTCTCAACATATGCATAATTCCCTTTATAAATTTATTGTTATTAATTTCCTGTACCTTACTCTTTTATTTCATCAATAATGTATAGGCATACTTTTGTAACTTTTGGAAGACTTATATTTTTCACATATTGACCATCTATAAACAAACTGAGGGTATGGCTAGGTATCCACCTCAACTAGGAACAAGACCATGTCACCTTAAAACCTTACTGACAAACACACAATCTATGGCAGTCACTTTAAAATGGTCTTTCAAGCTGCTCAATTCAACACTTACTCAATTTTGTTAGACCCTAGTCATTATTGTTCCAGGAAGCATTTTGGCAGACTCATATCTCACACGTGTGAACACCCAGAGGGAAACTGAGATCATGAGTGGATGCCCAAATCATCAAAGAATGGACCCATAACATCTAATGAATTTATCAATTAAAGAGTTGACCCTGGTGTACATTTCCAAGTGGGTTCTCAACCTCCTATTTTCAACACTCAGTCAATTTTTCATATTTTTGGATATGCAAGCTAATGTGTTTACCTCTTTTGGAAGGATGATATTTTTCTCGTTTGGTCACCATAAGAAAAAATAAGAACATGGATGGATAGCAATTTCATTAAAGAACATGCCTATACCTTATGATGAATTTGTCATCACTCAGACAGGATTTGGCAGGCATTTTGAAATGCCTCCTTTAACCTTGTGATTTGACACTTGTCAATTTCTTTAAATACTAGGTCTCAAAGGTGATTTCAACTTTTTATCAAAATTGGAGTGTAAGACATCCAATGGATGGAGGAAAACCAGATGAATCCATTAAGACTGGTTTCATCTTCAAGAACTAGTTTATCTCTCCTCTACAGGAATTTTACTGAAGTTTGATGTAAAAGCTGCTTAAGACCCTGTTTGGCAGATCCATAATTTCTTCCTTAGGCACTTTCAGGTCAAGGAAAGAACATGGTCAGGTAGACAAAACAACCACCTACAGGATTCCCATATGGTGCAGGAATTTATTTCAACCCACAAATTATGGTGGGCATTCTCCTAGAGCAACTTGTATAATTTGACCAAAAAGAACTTCTTTTGGGAGGCCTGTATCTTCTTCCTCAAAGAGTTGTTCTAAGAAATAGTTCCATGGTCAAATATATAATTCAACCAACTATGGGATGATAGGCCATGGCAGGCATTTTCTACTTCTTATGAAATATGGTGGGCAGTTTCATAAGACTACTATTTTAGGACAATTTTTCACCACTTAGTATTTTTCCAACTTTATCATACATGCATATTCCCATCAAAAATTCTTTTGTCATTAATGAACATCTCTAGGATATGTCTGTCCGTAATCATCAGCTCACCAAATGTCACCAATTCTCCATTCATATATTGACATCATTGCCAACACATTCATCTGCCATATTGCCAACAATGATTTCCAAGAGGATGGAGATGAGAGGTTACCCATCATCATCTCAACCTGAATATGTAACTTAGTTGTTTCTAAAGCCCTAGATATTTCTAGGTTGTCATTGGTGCAACTCTCCCATTGAAGTGATAAGGATTTGAATAACATATCCTTTTTATGGGGTCCAGTGAGCCCTTACTTATCTCAAATCGAAACTATGGATTATTTTCCATATACTATTCCTTTTGATGTTGTTTCCCTTGGCTTTGAGGTTGAAACTATAGAGGAAGGATAGTTGTAGGTCTCGTCCATTATCACAAGAAATCAATACTTAGTTACTACTTGTGTTAGTTCCTAATGAATAATGAATGATATGTTACACTTTGGAATGATGATCGTATAATCTTATGTTTTTTAAATTAAAATTGCATGTTTTTGTATTTATAAGATGCTTATTCCTGTATTTTAGTCGTACTTGGTTTGTTTGTTACATAATTTTTCCATATCGTATCTGAATCGTATTCGAATCTGTACTCGAATATTTTTACTATGGTTTTGACTGTTTGCTTCATATTTTCTGATGATTTATATGAAATGTAGGTTGTATTTGAGGTGCAAAATAACCCATGATGGGAATTTTTCCCGTAAAATTCCATCCTTGAACCCATCCATCGCCCATTTGATAGATAATGGTCCTGAACCATACCCTCACGACCAAACAAATTCAAGATTTCCCTGTTGCAGAACATCGTAGCAATATTAAGAAAATGGTCTTGGGTAGTGTAAGACAATTCTGGGTTGTGATAAGACGATTCTGGATCCAACATCACCCTATCCACATCCATGTGAGAAACCACTCAAAACTACCTATAATTGGTCTAAATTTGGTGACATTTCACAATGTTATCCTATTTAAAAAAAAATCAAGCACATAGTTAGAGAAGGAGTACCTTGCACAAGGAACCTTGCATATCAAACCACTATGGAAGAGGGAGAATTAGACTAATGTTGTCGATTTTTGGTAGGAAATCCATGAATGAAGCAATATGACCACTACCCATTCCAAATTGAATCCCCAACATGATCTATATAAGGGGGAACACCATACCTCTTTACATGCATTAACTATTCAAGTGGCCCAAGAAACACACTTCAATATCCGTGTTGTGAACAAATTCCAAACCAAATCAAATCATGCCTTATACTTAAAAATAATTCAAATATAAATAACTCTAAAAGAAATTACACCTTTGAGAGAAAAAAATCTTTTGGTAAATTTTTTGGGAAGAAAAAACTTTTGATATTAAAACATTACAAATAAATATATTTGCACACTAAATTATATCCTCTTGCTAGCTTTTTTTCTTGTTTCATCGACTGTAGGTACCACCAAATAGGGATCTATTAGATCTGTCTTTCATGAGTGATGGTGAAGATATACTCTCAGAGGTTGAAAGTGATACATGTTGTACTAAATTTATCGGTTCTATGTCAACTAGATCTAAAAGGGTAAGGAAAAGATTGCGTAGACGTATGAAATATTTTATTTCCAATGGAGGGTCATGTAAGTATGATGTTGAGAGCATAGATGAAATTGAGTTTCCCCTGAGGGATAGGCATCTAGTCCAATGACGGGTACCTAATAAGCTACCTCAAGTGGACACAGATTTCTTCATCAATGGGAGGATGTATTGCATTGCTCCTTTGTCCTTACATGGATTGGGGCTATTTTCCATGGAATGCATAAAGGTTGGCTATGGAACTGTAACTGAATTGATGGTGTACATTGGACAATTATATAGTTACAATAACTCGTTGATCTTTGTCCAATATACTCAAAGTATGAGGAGATACAGAGTTTCCACAAATTATATACAAGTAGCAGAACACAATAAAAACAAAGGGGAGACTATGTATATTGATGGGAGATCAAAAGCGTCTGAAAATGTTGGTGGATTTATAAATAGTATACAGCCAGTGACAGCAACTAAGCAACCGAATTGAAAATTTTAAGGATGTGAATAACATCGCATATTTGTATATGCAACAAAAACAATACTTCCAGGTGAATATTTGTTGATCGATTACAACTTAAATCAAATAGATGTGGCTTCCATGGTCCAGGGTAACTGCGGAAGTTCAAACGCTATGCCTCATCAGTTAAATGCTAAATATAGTAACTAAACATGACTACAATAACTAAATGTTTCAATTTTTTCTGTTAACATTCGATTTCCACCATTGACATTCACTTTTTTCATGCATATTATGAATATTTCCATGTGATAACATGCTTATTACACTGTTATGCTTATCTCATTTTTTTATGTTACAATTATTGACTCAACTTTTATTGATTGATTTTTTTTTTAGGGTTGCAGCAATGGAAAGCCACATGTTGCTTCCATGCTCTAGGGTGACCGTGGAAGGTCACAATCTATGCCTCATGAGGTAAATGTTAAATATAGTAAATAAATATGGCGTCAATAACAAAACATTTCAATTTTTTCAGTTAACATTCAATTTTCATTGTTACCATTCTCTTTTGTCTTACTTATTGTGAATATTTCCATATGATAACATGGTTATTACATTGTGGCATGGGTCTTATGATCCCCATGGAGAAGAAAATGTATCTTCTCCTTTGGAGGTAAAAGTAAATATTATTCATTAGAGGAAATTTGAGGTCTAAAATGGGCCTCCTAAGGAAAATAATAAAATAATAGTTAATAATTTTGGAGGAAGAATGAAAAAACTACTTTTTTTGTTTGTATTTTCGACATATCTCTCGGTTTTTTTACTCAAATTCTGAGTGGGAGAGCTCATTTGATGCATAATTTAATTCTGCATCCAACACATACCCACACCACATACGTTTGATAGACCCCACTACCCTAAAAACAATAAATACCTGAAAAAATGTGATGATATTGATGATATTTTTCAGGTATTTATTGCTTTTGGGGTAGCGGAGTCTATTAGAAGTATGCAGTGTGGGTACTTGTTGGATTCAGAATTAAATTCCACATCCAATGAGCTCTCCCGCTCGGAATTTGAGTAAAAACACAAGGAGATATGTCAAAAATACAAACAAAAACACTAGTTTTCTTTTATGACAAATATGCCAATTCAACCATTATGCAGTGTGGGTACTCATTGGATGTGGAATTAAATTCCCCATCCAACGAGCTCTCCCACTCAAAATTTGAGTAAAAACACAGGGAGATATGTCAAAAATACGAACAAAAACAGTTGTTTTCTTTTATGACAAATATGTCAATTCAACCATTATGGTTGACTCATTTTATTGAAATTCTATTGGTTCTTTAATTTTAACTCACAAAATTTATCGTTGGCACATTTTCTTATAAGGCCCATTTTAGACCCCAAACTTCCTCTAATGGCAGTGTCTCATTTTTGTTTATGTTACAATTATTGACTCAACTAAATATAGTAACTAAATATGACTACAATAACTAAAAACTCCAACCCCAGAAGATTTCCATGTTATAACATGCTTATTACACTATGGTAGGGGTCTTCCCATGGTCGCCATGGAACAGAACACGTGTCCTCTACTTCCATGGTCCAGGGTGACCATGGAAGGTCACACTCTGTGCCCCATCAGGTAAGTGGTAAATATAATAACTAAATGATGATATTTTTTCTGTTAACATTCAATTTACACTTTTACCATTCACTTTTTTCATGCTTATTCTGAATATTTCCATATGATAACATGCTTATTACATTGTTTCAGGGGTTTTCTCATCACCATGGAGAAGAACATGTATCTTCTCCATCGGAGGTAAAAGTAAATATTATTTCAATATCTCATTTTTGTTGATGTTACAATTATTGACAGAACTAAATATAGTAAATAAATATGACCACAATAACTAGAATCTCCAACCCCAAAATATTTCCATGTGACAACATGCTTATTACACTATGGCAGGGGTCTACCCATGTTCATCAGGGAACAGAAAGTGTGTCCTTTACTTATAAGGTAAAAATAAAGATTATTTCAATATATCATTTTTATTATGTTACAATTATTTTCATAACTTTTATTTATTGATTTATTGTGTCAGGGTGGCGTCAGTGGAAAGGCACCTACTGCTTCCATGGTCCAAAGTAACCGTGGAAGGTCACACTATATGCCCCATCAGGTAAGTGTTAAATATAATAACTAAATGTTTTGATTTTTCTGTTAGAATTCGATTTCCACTATTGACATTCGCATTTTTTGTGCTTATGGTGAATTATTGATTTATTTATCATGTCAGGGTGGGGACCGTGGAAAGGAACCTACTGCTTCCACGATCTAGGGTGACCGTGGACAATCACCCACTAGAAGTAGATCACTACGAGGTGACCGTGGGAATTCACTGGCCACAACACCGCATCAGGTAAGTGTTTGTTCTTAATAGTAACTAAATTTCATTACAATAACAATGTTTGACTAATGTTAAAAAAAAATTGCTTAATTTTATTGTTTGATGAATTTAGTCCAGTGCACTTGATTTGGGTGATGGGGAGCTTGAGGATTAAATTTACTATTCCATAAACCATATGGATACTATAAACAAGGCCCTGAAAAAGGAAAACATAGAAATGATTTCCTTGGCTTGCGTAAGGACCATGACACAGGAGATCAAGGTAAGGATTGAAGAGCTAAACAAACAAATAAAATCTTATAGGGTAAGTGGCATCTTCACATATTTTTGAAGCTATTACATGATTTCATATCTGATATTTTGTTTTATATTTTTCCAAGTAATCTGATAAAGTAATGCTTTTTGTTTATAGGATTTTTTACAACCCGTGACTAGAGAAACTATCAAGACAGGTATAGGAAGCAATGATGCTCCAATGCAACAACAACGCCGACAAAGCAATTTACCAATGAGGCATTTTGACACTCCTCTGATTCTCCTCGAATCCATTGATGAGGGAACCGATTTGGATCAACATGAAATGTTGGAGCATGATGAGATCGAACCTAGGACTCCACATGACTCTAGAGATGAACCTATTGTAGATGACTAGGAAACATTTCCTGGAGCAGCACGAGTTAAAAGAACTGGATCACTAGATCTCACCTTTCTAGTGGATGACACTTGTGTTCCGATCAAGATTCAAAAGATTGCATGTATTTATTAATTCATTCATTAATTTTAATCATGAATTTGAAATGGAAATATGCTGAAATTATTATAAATTAATGGATTACACGTTTCTGCAAGAAACAATGTTTTCTACAGGAATTTGAATGAAAACACATTGGAGTTGTTTGGCCCCACCATTCGCACACAGTGGAATATCCAAGATAGTGCAAAGAGAGATGTATTTATAGACCACATGGTAAACTTGTTTAGCAATACATTCAACAAGAAAGTGGTTGCAAAGTTAGCCGATGAGAATTTAAAATATACCAAGGACCAATATAGGGATAAATTTCAACTTGACCTCAAGCATGAGCACCCTCCCATGGTTATGGAGAAAGAGTGGAAGGCACTCATAGAGGATGCAAAGGAGAACTTGCTAAAAGGGAAAGGAAAACAGCCATGGCCTGGAAAACAAAGGTACAAGACATATCATCTTTTTAGTGAAATATGGTCATTTTTTTTAAGCAAGAATTCTTATATCTAATGTTTTTCAAAATTTTCACATATAGGCTACTGGAAACCTCAAAATCAACCAAGGCTAGAGTGGAAAAGCACAGGAAACATAGACTAGGCTAGGGTGGCTATAGAAAACTAAGAGCCTGAATTGTAAGAATTAAATGATTAAATGTAGGGAATATTTATTTGAAAGTAGCGAACAAATATCTGTTTTTGATACTGGAAATTTTATACATGTTATGCATTGTAGGGAAATACGTTCCAAGATGCTTCCACTGAGGAAGACCTAAAGCTTGGTTTCAAGTATGGTTTTAAAAGTGTCATTGAATATCAAAAAAGCTTGGGGAAGACTCCAATCTCCCCAATGACGTAGATGCAGGTAAATAAAATGAATAAGGACATCATTGCAGTATATAATTAAAGTCTATTCGGTTTTTATTATATCGCCCATAGCTAAATATTTATGTTTTCTTTTAAGCAGCAATGCAACCGCAGCAGTGAATCTGGGGGTTCTCGACATGTACCAGCTGATGTTGGGGTGTGCATGTCCCGTGATAGTGGGGAATAGAGTGGCCATTCTGCTATGTGTGCTTCAGGAATAGAAATATCTACTGTGATTATAGATATTTATTTCATCATGTATACTTATAAATTTGTTTCTTTCAATGGAAGACCATGAAGATCTGGAGGGTGAACCGCAAAAGGAATTACCAAGTAGAGAGACATTTAACACACTAGCTATCACAGCTACACAATCATGTAAAGAGCAATATTGTAATTTTAATCAAAATGATGAACTATTAATTTTAATAATATTTCAACATATCGATATGCCCATTTTCATTGTTGCACTTCATGCCCCTTCAAAACTGCCTGAACGCCCTACTCAACAACGTACAAGAAGTATGATACAAGAGGGCATGGAAAAACAAACCCTAGTAGGAAATTGCTTTGTAGATATTCCACCAAATGATGATGATAATATCCCAATTATCGTCAGTTTTTACAATGCAAAAGAACAGAAATCAAAGAAAAAGTAGATGTATAAATTCATGACTTGTATTTGGATGTATATCGATGTTGTTAGTCTAAAACATTGTTTATATGAATTACCTCATTATGCTTCAATGTTTTTATGTTTATATGTTTTGATGACTAGCCTAGTTATGCATGAATGTGTATATGTTTTCTATATAAACAACATCATTTATTGGGTATGGGGATATGAGAGCGATGTGAGGTGGGGGAGGGGCCGTATGAGCTTCCACCATCACATGGTTGGCCCTATTCAGTAGAGAATATAAAATTGTTCTCGAAAAAGAGAGTAGCTCAATAAGGTATAAATACTCTTTTATTAATATGTATTAAAGATGGTTGTAAATTTTTAAATGCATGTCTATTTCTTAAAAAATTGTTAATAAATTTATCATTTCACGGTTCATTGATTTCTACAAAACGTTGTAGTAGGATTTAAATGATTGTTTATTTGCTTATATATCATTTACTCATATAAAAATTATGTCTTTGATGACTTATGTAGGTCTTGGTGATGGAAATGCATCTTGTGGACAACTCTTATCAATTTGTATGGGCAATGATAAGGTAATGGTTTTGACGTGTTCTTTATCCTTAATGTGTTTGTCTTTATCCTTAAATTCTATTTTATTCTATTAAGATGCAAGAGATAAAACCAATAGTAAATAACTACTTTTAGACTATCATCCAAACTAGGAGACAAACTTCTACATAAAACAAAAATGCTTCTTAATAACATAGAAAAATGGAAGAAAAATCACGTAGAAGAAATTAGGCTTTTTTCAGCCCTTCTTCCTATAATTTCGGCATGATGAAACCCTAGGTTAATAATTTTTAATTTTCAAACCCTAATTGTTCATCTATCCTTCAAAACTAAATTTTCTGATTTGTATACTTGTAAATATTATTCTTAGGCTATTTTTGTTTCTCTTAGGTTTTAGACTTAATTTTTATGTGTTTTTGTAACTTTTATTTTATCAAAAAAGAAAGCCCAAAAAAACAAGAATTTGTGTAAAACCATAAAAAAGCAAACCTGTTGCTCCCACAATCTGAGCCCTCTCCTTTATCAAAAACAGGTCTGCAATATTTATTGCAGACCTCGTATTCCCTAGCTACCTTCTCTGCACACTCAAAACAGAAAACAAGTTAGTATTTCAAACTATTTAGATGGTGATGTATTTTGTAAAATATATCTTATTGATTTGATTAATTTTTTTCCCTATTTGAATTAGTTTTCTGGGTAAATGTAAGTATGATTTTTTATTGAGATATGGAACCTTACATCTTTGAATGCATAGTGATATAATTCTGACATTATTTAACTGAGTATTGTTTTGGATTTTCTTAGTACTAGTTATTGCTATTGAGAGCTGGGTGATGGTAAGGGACTTGATGATTTTATATTTCAGAGCTTACATACAGGATCGAATGAATGCTAATAATATTATGGTTATCTTGCCACTAAATTTTCATTAAGTTAGTATTTTATATATATGCTATCACATACACAGATCTGGAAATCATATGCTAAATGACACTTTAAATGATTAACACTAGTTATTGGTTGCACTATTTTACATGTTCTGATTACTGTGATGATGAACTTTCAGTTGTTGCATGGCACACATGTGGACCTTAAATTGATATGTCTTTATCTTCAAAGGTAGCATGTAACATCCCGGACCCTATGACCAGTGTAGAGGATGCTACCATACCATTATCTATCCAGGAAACTAGCCCCATGAACATACACACATAAAAACTAAAATGCTTTGAAGTAAAACATGGATACATGGTTACCATATAGCGGAATAAAAACCATACATTCAAGCATTTAGCATGTTCATCACAATCCATTAAACAATAAATATAATTACAGAGATGAAATAGACAAGAATACTTATCTTGTGAAGAATTCGTACCGCAACTAGCTACATCGTTGCAACGTTCCACCCAACCATAGACCAATGTGCTCCTTAGTCTCTCAGCAGCACTGCCACCCTCGATCTGGCCATGATTCCCCAAGGAATAAGGAACAAGCAGGCTTACACATATCCAAGAATACACAAATCAGCCAAGTCAACACAAGTGGGTTTATCAAGCCATCAAGGAGCTGGGAAAAGCTGAATGCTAAACTGGTGAGCTCATTGAAGAGATAAGGACACCTACACCAGAACTATCCTAACTTCTAGGACACCCACACACACCCAACACAAGGAAATGAGTCCCTTCTCTACTACATAGTCCCTCAAACCATGACCTCCCTTCCAGTGCTATTCAGGGGTTGTGGAGAAGAAAGCCATCCCTCTAGCTCTGCCTGTGTGGCTCCCAAACACAACAGGTTTATCAAGCAAATCAAGCCTTCATTCCCACTCCAGCACAATCCGAAGACCAACCACTGCATACACGCAGCAAAACAAGCGATTCATAGCTTTGACTACGGAATTTGATTCCTGGGTCGTTCTTGGCCCTATCATGGCCAAACGACTCATAAGAATCTATAGCAACCCAAAATGAAAATGAACTCATATCAAACCACAAAATCATGGGGAAAACAACAGCCCCAATCTCAACATTGAGGCAATGGGAAATACACAACCCAAGTTGGAAAGGAGATCTGAATCTCAGTTTGGACAGGGGGAACACATATACACAGAACCACAAGTCGATAAGTAAAGTGCATACAAATCAGAAATCATGCCCCTAAGGCCACTCTTCCAGCTTGCTACGTGAGGAAAACAACGAAGAATCCCAACTTGTGCTTGAGGAGAAGAGAGAACGACTGTCTCCATGTGAGGATGGATGAGAGTGGAAGAAAATTTTGCGTCCTAGTTTTCCTGCCCACATGAAGTGAAAGAGTCTGCTGGTGGAGTGTGCATGTGGGAAAGGACTGGTAGTCCTACCACACACCACTGCCTAGCAATAACTACCCCAACTAACAATTGAAGGTTTTAATATGGTAGTTGATTGATGAGACAAGGAAAGGTGAGTAATTTAAAAGGGGTTTAACAACTAACACATGGCTTTTCCCCATAGGCTCAAATTTTAATAATTCCCCCTCCTTATCCTTAGGAAAATCATGCCCTTTTCATTATCATTGCATCGATATAATTGGTTGTAGGTTTTTTATTAATTTTGCATACACACATGATGTCCAACATTTTAAAGTGCATGGCTAGCACAAAATACCATCGGCATCACTTCCAATTGCTGAAACACAAAACGCTAATTCATGGTGGGGCCTTTGCCTTTAACTCCACACCATGATCAGTTACAATATGACATCATTATATATATTTTAATGCAATCGAGGTCAAAACCAGGGTATTACATAGTACATAAAGTGATGTTATTACATGAGGAGTGTCTCCAAGGAAATTATCATATGGTTTCTATACTACAAATTTCATGCTCAACTGTACAACCTACTTCTCAATGCCAAAAGGTAATTTATGTGAATTTTTGCTACTTGAGATCATTCCTACTAATAGAATAGAAATAAGTTGTCATTTTTTGTTAACTAACATGTCTCTATCCCATCATGTGCTTAGGAGACTATTTTTATCTTATGGGAATATTTGATAGTAACTTGACCAATTTTGTCCATGCTTGAGGTGGTTGCATAAGAAGGATCAACGTTTCATATTCACCTCTTCCAATAATGAGTAACATCAAAACAACTTACCACCAGTTGGCACTACAAAGATCGTACACAAATTTTTTTAAGTGAACAACTACTCTTTTTCCCTATGGGTTGAGTTATTTATTTATTTTTCAATAAAGATGAATTCAATGCACCTTATGTTTTTTGTAGTATGATGAATTATCAGTAGTAGCTCTTCACAACTAGTAGAGAAAATGATGATATTTCACAAGGAGTGTCTCCAAGGCATTTATGATATTATTTCTAAACTACAAATTGTGTGCTCAACTATGCAACCTGCTTCTGATCAAAGCCAAAAGGTGATATATGATGAATTTTTTGTTATATGAGATCATGCATAGTAAACGAATAGAAATATGTTGTCATTTTTTTGTTGATTAACATGTCTCTTTCCTATCATGTACTCAAGGGACTTTTTTTTCTTTCAGGCATATTTGGTACTAACTTTGACTAATTTTGGCCATGCTTGAGGTGGTTGCATAAGAAGGATCAGTTTTTCATTTTCATCTCTTCCAGAAATTGTGGGCTTGACCTTCTCTAGCTTCATTTACACCTATGTGCTTCCTCAGTCTTTAAAGCTTGGGTTGTCTTCATCTTTAGAACATGGGCTTCCTTTACTTCTAACCTGTGGGCTTCTTTAAGCTTCTATGGGTATCTACATGCCTCTGTGGGATTCTTCCAAGATCTGTGGTAATCCTTCCAAGCCCTTTCGGGATCTTTAAGCCACAATGATCTTAACCTAATTTCGGATCACAATAAGTTGATCTGAGCCTAGTGGTGCCTACATCTTTTATCGATGGTATTTTTTATAGATGTACCCCCTACCTTATCATAGAAATCGACTCTCATTGGTGCCTAGAATATCATTTGATTTTAATGTTTATACGTTCCCTGTGGTGCTTACAACGTATTTTATCAATGGCATTTTTATAGATGTACTCTCCTACCTTGTCACAGAATCCGCTCTAAGAGGTGCCACTTTAGCCTCTAATTACCTATTTTAGCCAATTATTATGATATCGTGCATCCTAATGGCAAAACAGTTTTTTAGGAAATAATTAGGGTGCTTAGGGCCACTTAAGGTACTTTTGGGAACTTTTTATATCATTATGCCTTATTTTTTAGAGTCAGTTAACACTTTTCGACCTCCCCCCTGAACTTCCCATTTATTTTTTTCCCTTTTACTTCAATATGTTTTTTCCCATATCTTACTTTCCCGATATATTTATTTTCTATAAATCACCTTTCGTGTGTTATATTTTATCCATTTCTTTGTCTTTAAAATATAGTATGTATTTTTTCACAAGCACTTATTGAAGATCCAAAACTATGGAAAGGAAGGTTTTTTTCCACAGTTTTTTATATTTTTTTTTAAACCTCCAGGTTTCATTGTAATATCAACAAACTTTCATCATGGGTATTGCAAAACCATTGAAACCTCAGGTGGCTTTCCACGAATACCATCACTATAGAGACGAATTTTCATGGAAAAATCACTGTTCAACTTGTAGATTTCATCGATAGAGATTGGTTTTCCACAGTTTTGCATGGAAGAAATTTCTGTTCAAATTCTAGAATTCGTCGATAGAGAGACAAATGTTCATTGAAAGTGTTCCACATTTTTGCATGGAAACAAACTTTTCCTAACAGGTTTTGGCCATATTTTTGTTGTTATAGGGATGACAACTTTGTCGATAGAGCGACGAAATGTCGAAAATGAATTTAAAAAAATCAATTTCAAGGCCACCGTATAGAGGACACTTGGCGGCCAGTTTTCGTCTCTATATCGATGGCTTATAAAGTTTGTCGTTATGTCCACAAAATAAATGCCATGAAACATCGTGACCATTATTGTCGCAATTGAAATGGAAAAACATGGAAATAGCAATGAAAAACCGTCGCAAATTTTCTATTATGTATTAATGATTTCTTTAAGGGGCTTACTTAGTTCATTGCAAACTAATGCAGGATCCTACTCTTGTGTAGGTTCTTCTGATGGCAAACTCTATCTAATACCGTGGTAAAAAAAATCATCCTACAGCACTACATCTACACTAGACTATCCCTTTCAAGCTGGGTGAAAGGAGGACTAAATTCATAGGCCTAATCGTGCCTAATTCCTATGCTTATCCAAAATTGACTTAAATGTATGGTTATAAGTTTTATGGTAGACATTATTATGTTTAAGGTCTTAAAACCTTATCGAGCTTGATATATATACATTGTAAACATTATGGTATAACTTGTAGGGCTTATGGCATATTCCATATGCCATTAACCACCTTGTATAAACATGGAAAATGTGGGTTCTATGGTTTTAACATTGGGAGGGTTGTGTATTAAGGATCCACGACATGAGCATAGCTTTAACTCTGTGGGATTTGATTTCATGGATGGTGGAGGACAGGGTGGTGCCTTTAATGCTTTTAGGGAAGCATGGTAATTTGGCCTCAAGCTTTTGTTAGGGTAGACATGTGTTTCATTTGATATTTATTGGTTATCGTCTAAGTGGTCCTGTTCTCTAGGGAGCTATGCTGCAAAACTTTCAACAACCTCCCCTCTCCTTCATGGGGTAAGTCATATCATGGTTTTCAACACTCTAATGGTTTGTTTTGCTTTTGTCTAAGACTGGAACACTCCTGATTGTTTTCTAAATGGTTTTGTAGGTAACAGAGGGTGGATCAAATGTGGCTCCGATGGTGGCTCCTTAGGTGGCATGCGCAACCTCTTTGCAGTTCAGAACCGACAAATTCAAAGCCCCTTACCTTTGTGTGTTTTCCTTTTTGGCAGATAGTTGAACTCTAGGCCGGGAGAAGTATCTCTGTGTAGTTTCAATTTGGTTGGGTTTGTTAAATGGTTTTGGAATCCAATGGATGTGACTGTGTTAGTCTTTGGGTTTGGGGAAAGAATTGACTGTCCAGAGAGGATTTGGCTATGTGTATAAAATTCATCGAGTTGCAACGTTTGGTAATGGGATTCTATTTGATTTTAACGTTTTAATGGAAAGCTCTGCTTTAACTTAATGGTGTGTTTTGTAATGCTTAAAGTGTCATTGCTTGCAATGGCACTGTGGATAGCTAGACTATATATTTATTTATTTTTATGACATGGAAATTTGTATGGTTAAATTCATTGGGTACAAGTTAATAATTATCGTAGCTGGGGTTTCACCTTACGGTCGTGAGCTTGGAATCTTGTCTTGGCCCTTGGGTTAATACACAACCCGTAAATATGGTTTTTTTGTTAATTAATAATGTGACTGTATAAATAATGCATCAAGTGTGGCTCTATTTTGTTAAGACTATAAGTTTAAAAAGAATCTCCTTTGGGCAGACTAGGAGGCGAAACCCTTGCTGTGCAAGTTGTAGCATTTATGTTTAGTTTTAGCAGTTGTGCGTACATGATTCGACCCTGGGATGTTTAACGATTTAGACTTGTGGTTAAATTTAGTGTTGATGTTTTGTTTTATATGTGGTTCCTACAAGATTTGACCCTGTGTTGTTTAACAATTTAGATTTGTGGTTTACGTTGGGAATTCCACAGGGTTCGATCCTCGGTGCACTAACTTTAATTATTTAATGATAAACATAATGAATTTGTTGTTAATAATTTCGTTTATATAAATGGTGATTTTAGTTCTTTGTTTATCGCTTAGTAGTTTGATATATTTGTATATGAATTTTCCTACAACCAAACCTTCATAGGTTACGATGGTTGGGCTTTGTAAAACCTATCAGCATTTATGTTTCTCTTTAGCACAGATTTTAATGTTTATTTTGAAGGTTATAAATAGCATTTTCAATATGTTGTTTATGTTTGATTTTAAAGTGGAAAATGAATCATACACGCTAGAAATATGAAATCTTCTAGTGTTGGAAATATATTTTTAGAGTTGGATTTTAATGGTGTGGGATATTTGAACTATGATTTAATTTATTTATTTTAGTTGGTAGTTTATTAATTATTTTAAAATGATTTTAACATAGTTTGAAGTTATATAACTTGGAGATTTGATCTTTAGTCTGTAGGTTTATTTTGTATATATTTATGGAAGCTATGTTTAAATTTTCATCTAAGTTTGAACAATAAACAAAAATCTACTTATCTCAAATAATCTAGATTTTAAGTATAAGATGAACTTTGTTAGATAGTTAAACATATACAGAGAAGACCTAACTTAAGAAATTTCTGATTGACCATAAAAGAGAATAATACTGAGAGAATATAAACTATGTTTTTCTAGGGTTTATATGCAAACAATTCATGCTTTGAGGTTTTGTAAACGGAACGAAAAACCTAGCCGAGAAAACATATAATACAGGTGGTGAGAGGTAAAGGTTGAACTACGAGAAGTGTTGAGTCCCTTCGCAGACAGCCACGGTTGTGTGGTTTGAGAAATTAGTTTGACAAGGGGTATTGATGGTTAGCGAACATGAAATTGTGTTTCTTCGTAATCCTAGTTATATACACTAGTAAATCGCCAACCACCGGGGCATAGATGTTAAACACATAGGTAGGTTCAACTATTTCCACACATCCCTACCCTCATATGCACTGTGCATGAGTTTTTACGTCCTGAGGACACTTCTCAGACACCTCCAGTGGCTATCACAACCTCTGAAGTCCCAACACACAATGGTGGCAGAGCTGTTGGAGCAAATGCTTAGTCTAGGATAGGGGAAATCCGAAGCCTTCATCGTTGTCCCTATGATCTCCACTTAATGACCTTACCATGGATGAGGAGGAGGTTAAACACACACCCTGCTATGTGGCCTGCAATAAAACCATCCTTGTAGGAGGGAGAGTGTAGTACCAAGATGATAAATCTCTTAAGAAGTTCATCATCATCAAGTGCATGGCCACCATTTTCCCAATTCTCTCCTATAACCGTGTTACCAGAAGAAAGAAGGGCTGGGAATATGTCAAGCACCGGGGGCGCAGGCCTTCTTGTCAGCCTTTGAGCAAAGTGATCTGAAAGAAGCAAGCTGGTCAAAGAAGGCAGAAAATCATGTCCGAAATGGCCTGATTTGGCAACTGACCATCAACGGGTATCGTAAGGATCACCTTCACATACTAGGTTAAAGAAAACTCTACGTGGTTAGTCCACATGCTACAACTCCATAATGTTTATTCATATTTGTAAATCATGGCAATAGTTCCACTCTCTAGACTATTAACGCATGATTATGACTGGAAATAGTTTTTAGGTTTGTTTCAGAGAATAATTTCAGCACTGAAGTAGTATAAATGCACTCCCAATAGGGGGATAAAGAGTTAGTTGGTGGGTTGAGAAACCTTCAAGGGTTTAGGCTCTTCATTATAAATATGATCTGCTACTCGTGTTATGAATAAAATTGCAGAGGAAGAATTGTTTCTCAAGGCAGACATTCTTTTGTCGTTGCTTCTTTTAATATGTATTTTCTTTACGTGGAATGTTCATCCTATTTTCATTCCAATTTGTTAATTTATTTCATGTCTGAACTAAGTGTATAACAGTTTAGAATTCATACATGCTATGCTCCACCTGTTGTTTTAGACATTCATTATGTTTTCTTCTAAAGTTACATAGAATTCATCTTATTGGTGCTCTACGTGATGGGTTGTTCCCTCTCACCTACTAATCACCTGCTGAATATCTCCTGATTGCAAGATCAACTGCTATCTTGCCTCTGTCTATAAACCACACCATTCTTTTCCTCCTAAAAATGTTCCTTACCCAGGTTTTCGACTCTATTGCCAATGGTCCCTTATCCTAATAGTCCCACCTGCATCTCACATTAATGCACTTTGTTACATTCAGGAGTCTGGCCTCTTAACTGCTCTTGATCGAATATCCAACATGAAGTAAACCTGAAAACAAGCGAGATATCCCTCTCTAACTGTGCAAGGATGGAGGCATAGTCTAAAGCAGTTCTGCTTTTGCCCGAGAGAGAGCCTTTTTTTTGCCCAACCTATGCGCACGATCTCGGCGCTAACAAACTGGTGCCTTTTCTAGGGACGAGGTTGAAGATCATCCTTGGGAAGAATGACATGGTTTTAGATCTAGTTATTGATGGTGAACAATGATCAGACATTAAATAGGTTGAGCACTTTTCACCTGGCGGCTCCACTCTTGAAGGGTTCAGACTTCACCGACTTCACTGGTGGTATGACCCAAAAATCAAATGGTCAAAAAGAATGGGTAGACTTCGCCCAAAAAAATGGACCCCCTGTAAGGCCCAAAAATGCATGGTGAAAGGTTAATATGCTTGATTCTACGTTTCTTTCAAGAGGCTTTGTTTTGTCTTGTAAGTTTGTTCTTATCCTTTCCTAGATTTATCAAAACAACCTTTTATGGTTCAATTCATTCGGAATAGAGCTATGAATATATTCATGTTTATCCTTCTTTATGAACTGAAAGCGTTGTGTCATCTTGTACCTTTGGTTTTGACCCATATTTTTCTCCTGGGGCTCACGACGTTAAAGGTCACCCCTGTGAACTTCATGAAACCTCGGTCGATAGCGTATCTATTGTGTCTAACCTCGTCTCTCCGAGTTTTCCAAGACAGTACAATCCATTACAATTTCCTCCTATCCTCCATGATTTTCCTGTGAAGCATTACAAATACCTCCCTAAATTTGATGGAGAATCCATAGACTTCACTACTGAGAACCATTTACAAGCCTTTGAACATTTTCCTGACCTTTTCTAAATAGAACATGATGATATCTACATGAGGGCCTTTGCCTAGTCTTTGCAAGGAGATGCTAAAGAATGGTTCAAACACTTGCAACCTAAGTCCATCAATACCTAGGAAGAGTTTTCTTACACCTTTTTAAAGTTTTGAGGTAGAAGAACGCCACTGGATCAAATACTTTCAGAATTTTATTCCCTGAAGAGACGTGAAGGTGAGGCCATATCTAGTTTTAACAAAAGATTTGCAAGATTTTATTATAACATGCCTAAGGAATTCCAACTTCTTAAGAATGTTGGTAAGATCTATTATGCATCCACCTTTCCTCCTGAGTTGTCCTTTCTTCTTTTGGAAATAAAATCAACCACTCTGCAGCATATCTTTACTGATTGTTTGGAGGTTGAGGAAAACCTTAAGATGTCCAAAAATTTATCAGATCAGGACAGCGGTGGTGAAATAAAAGATACGTTAAAATTGGTTGGGCCCTACAAGAATAATGGGAAATTCCCTATTCATCTAAAGCTTTCTCTTGGTATACAGAAAGATGATCAGCCCGATATAGGAGCATATGGTTCTGCAGGCTTGTTTTCTTAAGATTGCAATCTGTGCAGCCTCATATCCATAAAGGACAATTTTAAGAAGGATTTTGGTGTGCCTATGTACGATGAATATGAGGAAGACTATCTGCAATATATACCTAAAGAGTTGGCTATAGAACCAAGGCTTGCTGATGGAGAAAATCAAGCTGCAATGCTAAGTCAGAAGGTTAAAACAAAAAAAGGTGATAAAGGCACTGGATATGATAGCCTACCCTTGTGTTATTCCTCTTTTGAATTAATAAGATACATGATTAAAGCCTCTAATAAAAAATAGAAAGAAGGGGAGATGGTGCAGTCCAGAAACCTGTATGAAAGAGAAGAAGATAAAAACAAAAAGTCATGCAAGCCCTCTCTGACTACTGATACATCAAGAATTTGTGATGAGGTGTTGAGTCATGAAGAAGGATGCAGCAACCCTCAAATAAATACATTTTTTAATGTTCTGCCTTCAGGAATATCACCCCATATAGGAGGAATATGCCTACTCGGTTCCATTGGAGAAAAGGAGGACCTCCCTCTTGAGGAACATGAAGAAAGTGAAGCTCTCGTTGCAAAAATTTTGAGTGAAAAGAGGGATGTTTCATTGAAGAAATTTTCTATGGGCCCTCTTCTACAATCTTCCAAGTATCAATCTGACAAATCACCAAAGGAAGGGAGTTCTGGACAGCTTTCCCGTGAGCAAAAGATAGAATATGCTGGAGGTTGTCATGTTTTCTATGACCCCATAGTAGAGTACATGGAAGGGCTGGGTAAGGATGATGATTGGTCACATATCTACTTTAAAGAGCAGTCTATTTGTCATTTCTCTCTCCCATTATCTATTTAATTTATGTCCATCAAGCATGAAAAAAGAACAAAACTATTAGGCAAGTTGCTTGATTAGCTTCATTGGAAGTCTGATTTCACTTAATCAGACTTATATACTAAATTAGGTAGAGTGGGTAGGAAAAAATAAGCTCAACAATCATCGATCATTTCTTTCATTACTATTTTATATTGTTTTCATTTTTAGTTGCAAGCACAGGTTTGCAGTCAAGAGCATGGTTTGCAAGAGTGACATAAATTCACTGAAGCAGTAGCGCAGAGCAGAATGGAGGCTTTGAAGAAAGATTAGCAGCATCCCAATGTATTTGGCACTTGGTCTACGGGGGTTCTTTTCTACCTCATTGGGAGGATAGCATCCCTCGTGGAGCTACCTGTTAACACTTCATTTGCAATAGTCGATTTATGGGTCTAACAAAGTTCGAGGAGGGTTCCATTCATTTGAACATTATGTGAACACCATTCAGGTTATCAAAGGCACCTTTTCCATGTTTTAAGACTGTCAGATGATGAAGACAGGTCAATCTACGGTGGTAGACTCTTCCAGAGGTGAAGGCTCGCGGCAGCATGGACAATAGAGATAAGCATCATATCCCAACGATCTGGGATCACAAGGAAGAAGAGAAATGACAGAGCGTGGTTTTGTCCCAAGACACAGGAGAACGGTCAAAGTTGGCCATTCGCAGAGTTCGTTAAAGCAGGAAAACAAATGAAAGACCGAGATCAAGGCAAACCCCGATCAATGGCCCAAAATAGTTTTGCTGAGCAAACATACTCGATGGAAGGAGCTTTCCCTAATCGCGAAATGGTTAAAGGTCAAAAACATCTGACGATGGAGATGAGATTAGAAGCAGGTCTTGTTGGGAAATAGGGCAGACCCAGGTTTTACACCTTTTACTTCGCACCAACAAAAGACCCACAGTGTTGGCCCTTTCGGCAACAACCTGCACGCAGGTTGCAGTCTCACCCGAAACAGCTATGGGGTGCCACAGAATCAGGTTTCTGCAAGCAGAAGAGGGATATTACTGTACCTTAAGCCTTTAATAAATTATAATTGATTAACACAGAACTCTGACATTCAGATATATAGCTTCGCAGATAAATAAACAAACAATGGCTTACTTAACCCTTTACTGGGATTTCACAACGAAGCTATTCATTAGTAGTGATCTTACTTATCAGATATATATATTTATCAATGCATAAAGAACATAACAAAAATAACACAAGAACCACGACACCAGATATAACGTGGTTCACCCCCAGTGTAGGGGCTACGTCCATAGAACTGCGTTTTATTCAACTCTTTCCAAAATCACAGTTCTGATCTGCGCACTCAGCTGCAGATCCCTTCAAGTCCTTAAAGCCGCACACACAGCTACATGCCTCTGCGCACACAGTTGCAGATCTTCTAATCACTTACAAAAACCCTCTGCGCACACAGTTGCAGAGGTCGTCCACGCACACAGCTGGGACTTAACCTTTTCTTACAAAAATAGCCTTAGCTACGCAGCAATTCCTCATACATAAAAATCCTAACCTAACTTATTTACAAGAGTGCATATTTATACAGCGCACTTATTACAAAACCATGGACTTAAACCATGGGCACCCCAACCCTAAACCCTGGACTTATAGCCATGGGTTAAATTACAAAAAGAGGGCTTTGACTCAACCCCAACACCCCTAAGACTATTTTGAGCCATAACTCCACTTACAAACTCCTTCACGCCCGCGGAGTTACCCACCTTAAGGACCCTTAGGGTGCGCGCCCCAACAGGCCCCTAAGACTCACTAGTGTCCCATCCCGGGGCACTCATCTGCATTTTTGGTGGTAGAATCTTGTTGGCCAAACATAGCGCACTGCTTGCTGAAGCCCTCCATGTTGTTGACGGTTGCTTGCTTCTTTCCTTCGTAATATTTCTGCTGATTAAGGCCTGCTGGATCTATCAGTGACCCCATCCTTCGATCTGCTTGCCGAACATTTTGACCATCCACAACTTAGGGTCCGTAGAGTTGCGTGTCAAGCTACATAAGACAAACAGCCGCCTTGGTTTTGTCAAACCCGAAGGATCCATGGCGGAGTTCTCCAGAGTCTTATTTTGAGGCCTTGTGCCTGTCGTCGCTCCACATTAGAGTGAACTTGTGCCTTTCTTCGTCCAGTTTAGAGCAAACTTCTGCCTTTCTTTGTACCTTAGTCAAACATGGCTGCACGGGGGGGATTGATTAGAAGGTTCTGTAGATCTCTCTCTCTGAACTCTCGTAATAACTCCTGAACTTCACGATTATTGGACATGGTGCTAACTGAACAACTCAAAGGGGTGCTCAAGACAGGGGTCGCAAGCTGGTGTGACTTCTTATAGAATCCTGCAACAGAATGTGTCATCATGGTGCATTAATGGCATCGAATCTGAGGGAGTGCTAGAAATCCTATCCACACGGTGCCATATTTTCCCAAAATCTCATCATTACAGGCAGTTATGGCAGTTTTTGTGCCAGCGCCGCCAAGTCAAATTTGTCCCATCCATCACATTTTAGGCTGTGACACACCTTGAATCTTCAACATAACAACTAACCTGCGACCCAATATTAACCTTCAATCCTTCCTGACCCACGCTGTATCCACACTTTATCCTTCGAACTCGAACAGTCTGCTACACTCCATAATTCTAAGGACAGCTTCATTTATAGTCTAGTACCCAATTTCAACTGTTCTTAGTACTTAGACTTTCCGTCTTGAGGCTACTTCTGATTCGGAGGCCCTGGCCTGTCCCTGTACTTTTTTAAACGACTGCCATTTACCATAGAAGGAAAAAGTTCTCCATTCAACTTAGCTAGCTGGACTGCGCCCCCATCAGTAACTTTCTGTACTATATATGGTCCTTTCCAATGTGTCTTGAACTTTCTTGGGAATTTCATGAATTTACTGTCATATAAAAGGGTGATTCCATGAAGATGGGTAACACTTTTTGGCCAAATTTGGCGATGAAAACGTGATTTTTTACTCATGTGCTAGATAGAAGCCCTCAAAATGCATATATGCCATGTGAATTTTGACTTGCAGTAAAAACAAAAATTGTAGAATATTATGTTGGCTTCATAGTGATATTTTTTTAAAAATATTCCGATGTCATTTAATGTGTGAATTTTTGCATTTAATGAACTGTGTGACCTTAAAAATTTGAAGAAGCTAATAAGTGGCTCGTGTCCACGTAGAGTAATTCAATCTTGCATTAATAATTTTAAAAAAATAAATATATGAGCATGATCTACATAAAATGCAGTGTGATGTGCATATTTTTTTATTAATTTTTTTCACATTATACAATTATTTATTATTTTTCGAATGTGACCACATTCGATTTCAGCATCGTTTTAAACACATATTTGTCCATGTAAAGGAATTTTTTCTATTTTTTCAAAAATTGAAAAACCAAAGATACCCTTTTGAAGAGGACATGTCGATATGTGATGTGTGCATTTTTACGAATTTTTTGGCTGTGTATTTTTAACTCTGCGGATTTTTCTTTGAGCTACTTCGAAGTTGCAGTGTGGTTTTCTAAGTATAAGTTTTAGAAGTAATTAAAAAATAAATATCATATGAATGCCAAAATGCGTGTATGATACCTCAATGGATAGAAGATCCATTGATGAATCTATCAGTATCAACTCCGCTCAGTTATGTGCTAGGAATGGCAGGGTTTACACCTCTGCAAGGCACAGGAAATTTTCCATTTGCTTGAATGTGGGCTAAGTCTGTTTTTTTAAGCCCTCGACCGAGGTATGAACCTCGACCGAGGTATTTAAATACCTCGGTCGAGGTCTTAACACAACCTCGACCGAGGGTTTGTAAAGCCCTCAACCGAGGGTTTAACAAACCCTCGGTTGGAGTGTTTTTAAGACCTCGACCGAGGTATTAGCTCGGTCGAGGTCCTAGTCAATCTTAAGGGTTATAAAAATGGGTCTTGGAGTATTAGGAGTATTAGATATGATTGATCAAATGGGTCTCGGAGTATTTGTAGAAATCGGTCTTGGAGCCTTAGGAGTCATAGATATGATTGATCAAATCTATGACTCCTATTACTCCTCGACCCGTATCTACAGATCTACACATAAAATTTAGAGGAAGCAAAAGTAGTAATGTTGTTACATGTTCCTTCTTCAAGGTATGGGTGAATAATGTTTTTTCAATACTTTATTTATAATGGGCATTTATTTATTTGTTTGAAGCAATTATAAATAATAAATAATTGTTTGAGATATTTACAAATGAAATATTTACATAATTTTGCATGATTATGTATTTATTTGATAATGTGAAAAATAAAAGGTGGAATTCTACTATTTATAAAATAAATGTTTTATGAATATGTTATTTATAGTGCAAATCCTTTTTTGTCATGATTGAATTGGTTATCATGGTTGAATCCNAGGTGGAATTCTACTATTTATAAAATAAATGTTTTATGAATATGTTATTTATAGTGCAAATCCTTTTTTGTCATGATTGAATTGGTTATCATGGTTGACCCTGAAGGTACGATTGATTGGAGTGCACTCATGTGTTGATGAGAGAGTATTTTCATGTATATTAGGTACTTTGAGTGTTCCATAATTATTAATTCATTTATTTAAGAAAACATTTCACACTTAATATAAATCAAACAATGTCATCCACTCTTCATAAATGATTCAAGATCACTAGAGTTTTCATTCTTTTTTTTTGGATTAATTAAAATTTCATAACATCATACTCCAATGGGTCTTACAATTTGATGACCATAAGTAGTTTTACTTGTACCATTTTCATATCGTACAAAAAATATATTTTCTTGAAGGAGAGTAAAATTGTGTTTATAATCTATTGTGATCATACACTGATTAAATGTTCTTCTTTCATGGTTCCAATCTCCTTCTTATACAGATCAGAATTCTAGCAATTATTTATTTTTGAATATGTTGATTTGGGTAGTCATCCCACTATAGGTGAACAT
>LPNX010097874.1:58180-73176 GCA_001517045.1 Pseudotsuga menziesii | reverse complement strand
CCTTAAGCTTGATTTTTTCATTCATGCAAGTCCCTTTGATATGGCTATTGAAGCTTATGATGTTCAGAATATAGGCATGTGCTTACATTCATTCAAACACTTTAAATGCAANCCTTAAGCTTGATTTTTTCATTCATGCAAGTCCCTTTGATATGGCTATTGAAGCTTATGATGTTCAGAATATAGGCATGTGCTTACATTCATTCAAACACTTTGAATGCAATGGGATTAAAAGTACAGAAAGAGTGTTGGGCGCTTAAGATCATCTTATTACATATGGAAAGCATTGTCTTTGTCATAATATTGGCTACCATGGCCAGCAGAGGGAGGGATTTGAATTTGGATTTGTAAACCCTAAACCACGCGGGGTTCACTCAATGAACTTGTTATATAACACAGTCGTTCACAAGATATTAAACAATATCCCTAAGTTCACTAAATATTGGAAAATTCCTCCTAAAATTGTATTTTTGAGGGGTTCACTCAATGAACTTGTTATATAACACAGTCGTTCACAAGATATTAAACAATATCCCTAAGTTCACTAAATATTGGAAAATTCCTCCTAAAATTGTATTTTTGATTCCCCCCTCCCAATATACCTTTCCAATTAAGAAAACCCCTAAATTTACCAGATATTGTAGGTATCCATTTTTATCAACCCAATTTTAATTCCCCCTTTATATAGTATTATCAAGTTGTAACAAAGAGGATCCCTAACACATCTAGTATAAGCGAACATTATGCTAAATAAAATAATGGTACAATTCTAATACTGATTGCACTAGGATTATTGGGGTGACTTGTTAATCTATAGTGTTGGATAGTGGAAGACCCAATGAAATAGTGATAGGGAAGAAAAAATGCATAAAAGGCAACCCAGTAAATAGATCTATGTAACAAATATTGATGTCACAAAATTTTCTTGAGAGTTTGCAAACATATTCCTCATCAGTCTTAAGAGAGATCTTAAATCTAAGGAATATTGCAAAACAAAAGTTCATAATTTTTCAAGGGTGCATCTCTATAGAGTTTATCCTAAAAATGACATTCTATGAGTTCCCAAGGAACAAAGTCTTAGATTTTTTTTCAAGGTTCTAGGATTTTTAAAAATATTTGAAGGTGAAACAATGATAGTATTTGATTTTAAAAACCATATGAGGCTACACATAGGGATATAATTTCATCTATGTTTGTCAAAGCCATTACAATCAAATTTGTAAAGAAAAGTAAAGGAAAGAAGAAAAGCAATTTCATCAATATTTTTTAAATCAAATCCATTATATAAAACTAACATAAAAAGAATATACGTTTNATCAAATTTGTAAAGAAAAGTAAAGGAAAGAAGAAAAGCAATTTCATCAATATTTTTTAAATCAAAGCCATTATATAAAACTAACATAAAAAGAATATACGTTTTGAAAATAGCATCAAGTAATGACAATATTTGATTGTCCAAGTCAAATAATCATAATATTGACCAATTCAAAGGGGAAAATGGGGCAAGGGATCAAACTTTTAGAGGCAAGGTTCTCTCGACTGTCTCCCTTCCTCTCCTTCAACATAAAAATTCTCTAACCTTCTCCACATGAGTCTTAGAGTGTCTTGAGTGTCTCCATTTTGTGGGTACCTTACTAACTATTACCCATGTTCATCTCTTAGCATATAATTTTGTACTTCGATCTCTTGATACATATCTAAGGGTTCCATAGATGATGCTTGAGAGGTGAAATGGTGGATATCTAAGGGATGGTATAGGTTTCTTAACAAGGTTAAAAATGTCATATAGTCTCCCCTTAAACATGTGTAACCCTCAACAAATTAGCCAATTTATGCCTATGCAATATCTCTGAAAAGGGATCTACTACCAAGGACATTCACTTTAAAATATGGTAATGTTATTGGGAAGAAACAAGATTAGGAATTTATATCAATTATTGTGAAGTAAAGATGAAAATCATATAAGTTAAGGCATTAACTAGTATGATGTTTAAGAAAGATATACAAACTAATTGTATTGGGTTAGATTAAGTTATGTGAAGACAATTTGATTAAAGTGGCATAGTATGAAAGCAATAGCAAATTAAAAATCAACCAACATATATTATATGAAAACAAATATACAAGAAAGGGAGACTAAGAAGTACTCAATAATATATGATGCAATGATGAATCAACTAAAAAATTTACCTTAACTTTTGTAATGAGTTGCTTGTAAATAGTAATTTGTGCCCAAAATTGAATTGCAATTTTTATATGCAACAAGGGTTTTAAAGTGAAAATATCTATGGCAAGGAAAGATTGAAATAATATTAACGTGTAGATAAATAGAATCTTTTTGCATGACTATGAGAGGTAAACCACTTAAGAGAAGCATGAGATGGCAAGAATAGCTTGAGGAAATAATCAAATATGCAACATAGTAGGATGATTGAAGGTCAAAACAAACGTGGATGATAATTAATCAAACTAAGCTAAATAAATTTATCATTGCTTTTAGTTTTAATTGGCAAAGTGTTTGTGTTAGTCTTCCTTACTTCACAAAATGCCTAGGTAGAAAGAGGTTAGATGCTTAAGGGAAATTGTTCATGTCACCTACCTCTTTTTATTGGACATTCAGGTTACTTATTTATATTTTTAAGTCTTTTTAGTTGTCAATTTAATCTTTGTAGTTCCTTTCTTGTTATGTTTTGTAGGGATGAAACTAGCATTACTGTCATTACAATATGGTTGTCTAGGATTTTATGATATTTACTATTCAATTGCTCCCATCATAAATATCTGGTAACTAAGTGAATTTTCATTTATTAACATTGAAGGAGAACCATGTACAACTAATGCACAAATTCCATACCAAGTAATACAACCTAGCTATTTCATTAGTACACAACATGCCAATTAGACCCTTTTATTGAAACTTTTGTCCTATATTCCTTGAAAAAGTAGATACAGAAAGACCATTGGAACAGAAGAAAATATAAGGATTGTTGTATATATTTTAGTAGTATTGACTCCATGGTATCTACTAGGTTTTTAACATCATCATTTTTGTGGTTGCTTGAAACCTTTGCCGGGTGTGTCCTAATTTTCTTACTTGCTTGAAACTTTCCCGAAATTAGAAGAAATTTTTTTAATGAAAAAAAAATGATTTTTACTAAGGAGAACTTGAATTATTTTGGAGGATCAATTGGGAAAAAGGTTGTAATGAAACCACCAACCACTTTTTGGGTAGTATTAATTTGTATTGATGTTATACTATAGCCGTCAAGGAGGAAAGGATCATACATATTGTATTTACAAAATCCCAATGTAAAGACCAAATTGCACAAACGGCCATACAAAATCCCATTGTAAAGACCAGGTTGCACAAACGCCCATAATGCAAATTTATAGACCATACAGGATGAACAAATATCCAACGAGAGAAAATGACTAGACGCTAACAACCAATTTGACCATACAACCGTAAATTAGACGCTAACAAATTTGAATAACCAACATTATGATTTTGCTGAAATTCTCCAAGTTAACAAGTATTTGGTAGATCTTTAATAACTTTTAGAAGATATTTTAGTTATTCAACAAGGATGTTTGTTTTCAACTCCGTAATTTTCATATTGGGGAGGAAAAAAGTTGATTTANTTAACAAGTATTTGGTAGATCTTTAATAACTTTTAGAAGATATTTTAGTTATTCAACAAGGATGTTTGTTTTCAACTCCGTAATTTTCATATTGGGGAGGAAAAACGTTGATTTATTCTCTATAAGTCTCTATTTAAACCCACCAAATGTGCATACTAAAAGTAAACACAAATTACAAACACATTCCAAAAGTGAACATAAATCTTAGATTTCCAACAACTTCAAATATAGGTAACAATAATTCTATATAGTATTGATGGATAATAGGGTAATGACAGTTAATTAAGCTTAAGCTTTCCAAAAGTGAACATAAATCTTAGATTTCCAACAACTTCAAATATAGGTAACAATAATTCTATATAGTATTGATGGATAATAGGGTAATGACAGTTAATTAAGCTTAAGCTAGCTGATTGAAGATTTTATGAATCAGGTATTTAATCCTGATTTTTAAGTTAAGAGAAGTTTCATAAGAAAAAATGCGTTCTATTAAGAGATGATCTATCAAAAAAAATATTTTTATTTGTTGAACCAAGATGGCATTTTTTGGGGGGAAAATACTTTAGTGGGCCGCTAGATAATATGAGAATCTCAAATAGTCTTAATTACCCCACACACGGAGAGCATTTGAGTTTTGGCTAGTTGTTCTTGGTGGTATACCTCGATGAAATCAAGGGGCTTCAAGTCTTGAGCATAATTTCAATATTTTGTGTGTCCAACGAAGATCAAAAGGATTCAGTGATTTAGCTAATCATTCAACAACCAATTTGACCCCACATGATTCATGGAATATAAAACGTTGATCTCGAAAGAGGCAGGTTCAGTAGCCTCTTCTATTTGACAAGTGAAGTCATTTTTTCCACACACACAACATGAATCAATCGAAGCAAAATAAAACTAAATGCCAGAAAATATATAAATAAATATTTCATAGGTAGGAGCATATTGATTGACCGTCTAAGAGTCTGAACTATTGATCATTTGAAAGAAATGTAGTTCTAGAATCTAATGAAGACTTTATGTCTTAAATGAGGAAAGAGTGTCCTAAAAATTTAGAGGAAGAGGAAGGTTACATGTGGTTTCCATCTGGGGAGAGTGTTGTGATTCTATTTTCACAGAAAACAAATGTGGAGATGCCTACATATTGCAATTTCCCTTCCACAACCATCAAATGAGGAAACAGAGAGTGCACACACTGTGAAGTGCAGTTGTAGGCAATAAAATTGGTAATGGTATGCTTGTAATTGTTGTCCCATCGAGGATTTGAAATTTCCAGGCGTAATCCATCGGAGATATGAACCATCACTGAAGTTTAGTAATGGCATTTGACTGCATTTACTGAAATTTAATGCCTTACTTAAACTAACTTGTTGGCAAGTTGCAGCCCCATTATGGGCCTCTTAGGCCACCACTTTAGCCCAGGCTGCAAGCCCCAGAACCCACTCCCGGATCCCTGAGTGCCTACTGCAGTATTGCCTTCTAACCCTAGGCTTTTAATAAACACCTATTAATGAAGTTTTGAGCAATATTTTAAACATCAAAAAAATTAAGGTTTCTAAAATATCCACTATCTAAAAAACATTTTAAAATTATTTTTCTTCGTATTAGTTGGAAAAAAATGGTCGAAGATGAAAAAATGCACATCAAAAGCAATATTTTGAACTTCAAAATTAAGGTTTCTAAAAATATCCAATGGTCTTAAAAAACGTTTTTAAAATATTTTTCCTTCAGTTAGTTGGAAAACATGCTCTAATATGTGAAAATGTTCTTTTTATGTACCTCACTACACAAAAAAGTCACTTCAAACTTCTCTATACATGCCTTCTTTCAATTTTTGAGGGAGGTGGTGATGAATTGAAAAAGTTCATTTTTGTATGTCACGATACACATGTTCAAGCTATTGAATACTCACATGTTTTGAATAATTAATTGTGTATTGAAAAATGAAAAAGGGGTTTTAATAGCTACATTGTTCAACAACACAACACTATTTTTAATTTAACAATTTAGTGTTGTTGAAATTTGATGTTTATCTTTGTATCAATTAAAAAAATTGTGAAGCCTAAATAGGTTATAGAAATTGGTAATAGATGGTCACGAGTTCAAATTTCTTGTGGATGCTTACTTAAAAAAATATTTTTCATATTAATTTTAATTTGTTTAAATTAAATTGTTAATTTTTACATAAGATATTTATAATTAGTTGTAAATATTCAAAATAATAAAATTAAGAAATGAAAAATGTATTTTAATATAAATATAATTAAAATGTCAAAATAATAAAATTAAAAACCCTTCTATTAAAATTCTATATTATAAATAATTAATTAAAAAATTTCAAAATTAAGTTAAACGATTTAAAATTAAGTATTTACATTTATAATTAAAAATACAAATATAAATGAAAAAACAAATTTATTTAACTTGATCTTCAAATAAAAAATTATTTGTTTGACTTCAATGTTCATGTTAATACTATACAATTGTTTATCCATAATACACCAACTTACAATGCTCATTACAAAATAGTCTAATAATTGTGTATAAATTCTACTAGTTGTAGTTCCATATCGCTACAAACATAGAGAATAGTATCTTCAGAACATTGTGACGGTTCCATTAGATACCACAGTATTTTCCATATATTGTTAGAAAAGCCAGAGACCTTCATCCATATTAAGGGCTTCTTTACATAGTGCATTTGACTCAAAGTTTAGTTCTAAATAGATATGTTGAAAGGATAACAAAATTTACTTTCAAAATAAGTAGATGATCAAGAAATAAGACCTACATATTTGAATTTTTTGTAGCCCTATCTATTATTGCATGTGAGTCACTTAGTACATGCAAATATACCATTCTAACATCAAAGTCAAACATCAATAAGGCCCATAATGGATTTCATATATATGATTTCCTTAACATTAAAATAATATCATTTTTTTATTACCCTATATATATAATATATATATATATCATAAACAACTTTTTATTTGATATAAAGTCTATGTATTAATTTATAAGAAAAAAATGATAGGTAATTGCTTTCTACAATAGTAAATATATTAAGACAAGGTTGATTATATGACAAAGACACGCATACTTTAGATGAGACTTATCATGGACTCATCTCATAACTTGAATTATTATTATATTATATTTATTTTGTATTCAATAACTTGAGTTATTATTATATTATATTTATTTCTTGTTAACTGAAAGTTAAGGATTTAAGAGACTTATCATGGACTCATCTCATAACTTGAATTATTATTATATTATATTTATTTTGTATTCAATAACTTGAGTTATTATTATATTATATTTATTTCTGAAACTTAAGGATTTAAGTTACTTTATTTAATTTTAAAAGTGATTGTTTATATGATAATGATATTATTTATTTCATTTTTATTCTCAAAGGATTTGTATAGTATTTGATGCTATTTGTAAATGCTTTTTTGATATAATCATAAGAGAAAACTTTGGTAGAGTAGAAAAGGTTTTAGAAAAATGTAATTAGAATAGAAAAGGTTTTAAACATATTATTAGAAAAGGTTTAAAGGATATAATTTTTAGAAATAAAGAAATACAAGTTGTTTAGGTTTATGGGTTAAAATATCAAGTCATTCAAGAATTTCAAATTGTATGAAGAAAATAGGACAAGGATTTTGGCAAGAACATCCAATAATTGAGAATAGAGTGTTCGTAAAAATTATGGATCTCGTGTTTATTATGTCAGTAGTATTAGATTGTCTAAATGACTCCTATATAATGATTATAGAAAATGGTATTTGGAATCTATATATATGATATACATTTATGGAAAGTGTATGACTCGTTGATGGTTTTCAAACATATTGCTATGCAAAAAAAATATTATGACATACTACTAAGTGCCAATGAGTTGTCATGTAAATCATTACTTGTCTCCTAAAGCACTAGAGGGCCACCCTTCTATGCCTTTGTTCAACACCTATATGCTCTACTCTGCCCTCACATTTATCTCAATCGAATTTATTCCAATGGAACACTTTTGCGCAACAAAATCCTAGATATGATGATTCAAGCTAGACAAGGAGCCAAGAAGACTAAACTTAGAGGTTTTCATTGAAAAGTGATAATATTTTCTGTAATTTTCTTATAAATTAAATCATTGTTTACTAAAGAATGCATGCCATCCCTAAATCACGTTGGAGATTGGGATATTTTGTTGATCTTAGAATAGAGCTTGTGTGAAATCACAAATTATGTTATCTTTCCAAGGGTGAATCGTTTCTCCTTGGTAACTTCTAGCTCTATGTTCTGATTCACCCCTTTGTCAAAACTTCTAAGGAAAATCCTTATCAAATTCATAATTATTATACGTTTGGATATTTTTATCTTTGAAAAGATCTTGAAAATGAACCTTATTAACTTTTACAATCTCTTCAAATTATTTTTTCGTTGACCCGTGAGAAAGACCAATTGACCAAATTGTATTTAGACATTTCTTATTATTGTCATAATTGTGAAAGAACTTAGTGTTAATATGCCCCTCTTCCGACCATATGGATCTAATTTTGAGCCTCCACTCTATCTCATTTTTATCTAGAAGTTATTTTGTTATGCTCTATTGTCTTTAAATGTAACAACTCTTCATCATTGGAAGACCCTCTCACATTATTTTCAAAAAGAGTGTGTATGTTTCTTCTACCTTTTCTAGGTCTACTTGTTTTCGTCACTTCTCATATTTGCACTCCCTACAACTAACTTTTTAACTTTCTTGAGATTGGAGGCAAATTCAAGTATAACACAATATCATCAACAAGGATAATACAATTTCCATTTTTTGTAACAAGAAGTCTAAAATAATCCTTATCCAACCAATCATGATTAGGTTTAAAAGGAAATGGAGGTTTTCTATCCTCCTTTTATAGTTGTATAAAATAAGTAGATGATCATATAAGCCATTGTTTCCTACCCCATAGTTGTATCTTTCAACCACCTTGACTATTTTTCTTAGAGAATTGCTTGTTCATCCATGTTAGCACACAAAGTAGCATCTTAAGATTGAATTTGTAAAATCAATGATAGCTTATGGACAACTAAGAGGGATTCCATTGTAACCAAACCTAACCTCTTTTGTCTCTTTAGGCTTTCTCTTCTCTAACTTGAAGGAGGATTCCCTAGGGTAGTATTACTAGAGTTTAACAATGGAGTACATGGTGCAAATGAAGAGTAAATTTAGAAAAACAAAGTGTTTTGGTATTTGCAAAATATAAGAGTCATGAAGGAATTAGAGACAAGTGTTTTATACAATGGTATTAAAATGGGATCAACCAAGGATTGCATGAGGTTTATGTTAGGAATATTAGAAAGGTACAAGATCACAATGCATAAACCTAGATTCTCTCTATTGGATGGGTTGATTTTAGAGATCACACAAAAGGAAATTTCTAGAGAAAAATAAATAAAATGGACTCAAGGAGGAAAGCTACCTTGCAAGGCATAAAAAACACAAGATTTCTAGACACGAAATACACTTCCAATTGATAGCAATCACACAAAAGATAAAAATACTAATGCTTTGTTACCTCAATTCCATCAACAATTTGAATATCCATTAACCAACTAAGCACATAGGCAACATGAAAACTCTTCAATATATCACTAGCATCAACCATCCAACATCCTGAATAAGTATCTATTTTCCATCAAACTCAATAACTCGTGCCCTTGTCCCATTATTTTCCCTATGCCTCTCCTCCATCGCTTCTACATGAAATTTAATAAAATATATACCCTAAATATTTGTATTGCCATATAACATAATTAAACCCCCTTGACCCCTTAATATAGGGCAATATATTTTCTCATTTCTATATCATAATTTATTCCCCAATATGAATGGACGTGATAGGATATTGCTCGCTAACTGACCCCCCCCCCCCCCCCCCCCGCGTATCCTAAACACTCAATACGAGGGATTGATTAATTCTCGTACTCATTAGGTTTGTTTCTTATACTAAACTTTGACGTCTCATCAACATAGAGGTTCATATTTCTTCTAGTTACATTCTTGATTCTATATTGAAGCTTAAATTGTAAATTGAAATGATACGTATACGCCCGGGAATGTGAAGGTGGTCCCTATTTTGACCCTGCAAAGACATTAAACACCAAAATAAACTCTTTCTAGGTTGTTAGTGACCAATTCCTTATGGAGTCTATAGAATGATTTGTGATATGAGTGTATATAGAGTCCACTAGTAACTATAATATCATTATATCAACCCAGAGATCAGTCTTATTCCACAATGGAAATTCCAAAATAAATGTGCAATTGTTAATCAAGCTTATAGTATTGTCCCAAAAACATAAGTCCATGAATGTAAGCAACAAACACATATTAATAATCTATCTAATTAGTACAACATGTATGCATNTTCCAAAATAAATGTGCAATTGTTAATCAAGCTTATAGTATTGTCCCAAAAACATAAGTCCATGAATGTAAGCAACAAACACATATTAATAATCTATCTAATTAGTGCAACATGTATGCATAAGTCATTTGCTCAAGTACTTACAGCAACATACAACAATATATCGGTTGTGTGTCTTATTCGTGGAACACCTAATACATGTATTGAAGTAACCACTATGAGGTCTAAAATTGCAAAGGTATATTATGCACTGACAGTAAATATTTAGTATGGTAGCATTTTCACATGTAGTTTAATATCAATTCAAGGTAGCAGTAATCGAGACGTTCACAAATAAATGTATGTAAGCTAGTATTCACAAGGCAATATGAATTTATTTTGAACTATATCGCTTAACTGTGTGTGTAATTAGGTACAATATTATGTCATGACAGCATTTATAGATACAAACATTTATAACTATCTATAAACAACTTAAGAGTTTATTATAATCAGAGTTACATTATGAGTTGTCAACTAGCATGCATGTAGGTGTTGGTGCTAGGAGAAGAGGTGGGAGGGTTTCCACTGTAAAGGGAATCCCTACAGGGTAAGATAGGACTGCCACAAAGCGAGCTTGGTTGAGGTAACATGAAGGAAAAGGACAGGCCATATTGGAGAAGAGTGGGAGAAACCCAAGAAAAGGGGGCTAGGGAAAGCTATAGGTAGAGGAAGGCAACTCGTGGGAGGAATGGAGCAGACTACGATGGAAGGAAAAGGGAAGAGGGGATACCTAAGGGTTTGGGAAGGTCTAGGGTTTCCTTTATGGTAGGCCTGAGGTTAGAGTAGGATTGTAAAAACCTCCTAGGGAAGTGCAATATGCTTGCACTCTATCCATGGTCAAGTATCTGTTCTAACCAAGACATGGATGTTACCTGGGTGCATGCAGAAGGAGAAAAGGAAATTGAGGATGGGACCTCACCAACTGTGTTCCCATTACTCCCTTTTCCACTTCCACAATGATGAAGCTACCTGCATCCACTCTATCCTAGCCTCCTCTTAGCATGAAATTCTAGTGTTATAAAGCTATGATTAAACTGGATATGCACTAGATATGTGGGTTGACTATTATATCCAAGGATTGACAATGTTTTGTAGTCCATGGAAGTTGAATGAAAAACCAAACAGGGATCGTGTCTCCATTTTTATCATATGGTTTCTAAAAAATCTTCTTAAATTCATTATTAAAAAGTAAAGATATAGGGTGAAGTCGGAAGTCAAGTATCTCTTTTTCTTCTTCATCTAGGTTAATTGGGCGATAGTTCCAATCTTATGTTCCTCGCTATTTGGATGTGTGTCATATGTTGCACACCTCTCATAATGTGTCATATGTTGCATACTTCCATATGTGGCATATGTTGCATACCTCTTGTCATTAGTGCTTGGATTCCTCGAGCAATCCCCCTTACCATTTAGATCTAAAGCGAAGGGAAGATGTTGCTTACGTGATGGTGGGAACACTTCTAAAAGCTTATCTCAGCTAAACCCTAGTGAAAACGTTGCGCTTTAGGAGTGCTAGCTTGTGTGGCAACATGTACGTCATAATCAAGTGACCAATTCCCCCACTTTGTGCACCCGATGATTATTCAACCTACCACATAAGGTAACAACCTCCTAGGTAACTACACTATGCTTGCACTCTATCCATGGTCAAGTATCCACTCTAACCAAACCATTGATATTCCCATCCAAAATTACCAACATACTAGGAGAACTATGAAGAACTCTTCCCTGTCTAAATATCTTCTAGTTCAATAAATCTATAGGAAGTATGTTTAACAATGCAAGAACTTTATCACAAGGAACTCTTCCCTCACAGGAACCCTTCCCTTGTTGGAACCCTGCCCTTGTTGGAACTCTACCCTGGTTTGAACTGTGCCTCGGTTTGAACTGTGCCTCAGCTGGAACTGTTCCCTGGCTAGAACTTTGTCTCGACTGGAACTCTGCCCGGGATGGAACTCTACCCGGGATGCAACTCTACCCGGGATGGAACTCTGCCCCCGCTGGAACTCTACCTCGGCATGCATACCACCCTACTGGAACTCCGCCCTGAAGAGAACTCTGCCCCAACTAGAACTCTGCCTGGATAGAACTCTTCCATGACTGGAACTCTGCTCGGCTGGATCTCTGCCCGATTGGATCTCCTCATGGCTATATCTCTGCCCCGGTTGGTACTGCTAGCTCAAAAAATCTATAGGAAGTACGCTTGACAATGCAGGAACTTTATCGGAAAGTATTCTTCCCTCACAAGAACCCTGCCTTTGTTGGAACCCTTCACTTATTGGAACTCTGCACTTGATGGAATTGTGCCTCAGTTAGAACTATGCCTCGGATAGAACTTTGCCCCGGCATGCAAATTTATCTACTTTGTGAACATTATCTACTTTCTGGCACTGTTATGAAAAACTCAGTTATGGGGATTTAGTGGATCAGAAAGGTTTCCCTGCTCCTAGATGGTGGTATCGGTGTTTATGGAAAAGGTATATTCTTCTGAAGGTAAAATGTTATAGCTGGTTGCTTCTAAATAAGAAAATTATGGTGTGGGAGAACTTAATTCGTCGAGGTTTTGTTTGTATGGGGTTTTGTCATCATTGCAGACCTGATTCCGAGACGGTTGATCATCTATTCTATCACTACNATAAGAAAATTATGGTGTGGGAGAACTTAATTCGTCGAGGTTTTGTTTGTATGGGGTTTTGTCATCATTGCAGACCTGATTCCGAGACGGTTGATCATCTATTCTATCACTGCACTTTTTTCAAGGTGGTTTGTTCATAAGTTGACAATTTACTCTCTGTTCATTTCGAGTGAAACCTGGGAAGTTTGGAAGATAGCTTGAAGGGGTTGGTTTAGAGGTAAAAAAAAGATTAAGGAGTTTCCTTTATTCTCTTTCTAGGAAGTTTAGAAGTCGAGGAATAAAAGTGTCTTTCAGGATGCTTCGCCTTCTATTTCCTTCACTGTTTCCAAAATTTTAAGTTATTTACAGGATTGGAAGAAGGTTTGCATTTCCAAAGGAAAAAATATTCCTTTCAGTCCTTCTTTTATAGTCAATTCAGTGATTGGTTACTTTGGTGAGGATCAAAAGAATGGGCATTGTGGAGCGGGTATAGTTTTAAGGCTTAATGAGAATCATCACATAGATTTAAGGTTGGGTGTGGGTGTTGGCACTAACACTTTTGTTGAGCTTCTTGCTCTTTGGGGTTTATTATGGTTTACCAACGAAAGAGGTTTTTATCAACTCCAAGTTTTCGGTGACTCAAGGGTTGTGCTTGATTGGGCGAATGGTTTAAACTCTTTGCAGTATTTAAACTTCTACAGCTGGTTGAGAATATTTGAGAGACATAAATTTTGTTTTTAGACACTATCCTTTCAACACTTTTCCAGGTCCTTCAATTCTGAAGTAGACTCTTTATCCAAACTTCAATTGGGATTATGAATGGATTTATTCATTTTTATGGATTCCTTGATGGGGTTATGATATAGGATGGGTTATGTCCTTTTGCTTAAAACACTCATGGTTTGCTTCTTTGATTAGAAGGCTCCTTTTTTTAAGATAGATGTCTCAAAAGATAGATAGACTAATAGTTTTTCCTTTGTCTTGGAGNTATGTCCTTTTGCTTAAAACACTCATGGTTTGCTTCTTTGATTAGAAGGCTCCTTTTTTTAAGATAGATGTCTCAAAAGATAGATAGACTAATAGTTTTTCCTTTGTCTTTGAGGTTTTTTGTGGGTTGGACTTTGTTTTTGGGTCTTTTGTTAGCCTGTGTGATGTAAGTTTATTTTTCATTTTTTTCTGGCAATTTTTTGTCAAGGAGGGATGATAAAGTCTATATGTAATTTTGATTCTCTTATGGATAACAAATTATATGCTTTTTCGAACTGAAAAAANATTTTTTTCTGGCAATTTTTTGTCAAGGAGGGATGATAAAGTCTATATGTAATTTTGATTCTCTTATGGATAACAAATTATATGCTTTTTCGAACTGAAAAAAAAAAGGCTTCATACGAAGTTAAAATGATTATATCCGAGTTTTCGAAAAATTTAATTTAGTGTTATATCACTTTTGATTATTTAATCTTAAGTTTATTTGCTTTGATTTTATTAAGTACTAAGATTGTTTTAAATTTGTGTTATTCTCGTATAATTAGATTTTGTTGTGTATATTATTAATTCAATTAAAATATATAGATAAATATATTCCTTTCTAATAAAGTACACAAAAATAACATTGTACCAATATATACCCAATGAAATATTCACTATATGGTAATAATATTCAAATGGGAGGACCATCCCACTCTAGTCACAAATTCAAACCTACAACCATAGATTCAACCTAAATACAACTCAAATGACAAACACACCCCATCGTCTTCCAAAAATAAGTAGCAACATTAAGAGTTGATGTACGAGGAAGAATTCATTATGGTGTTAAGAAGACTCGACAGAATAAAAATGGAGGAGGATTCAAACCCCAAACATTTGTTGGTTGGAAAGATATTTCACGACTTCATGATTTAATGCACATTAAAAGAAGTTTGTGAGTGCAAAGTCAACCACATAAGCCAAGTCACTAGACATTTCATGACCAAAGGAGGAGGCTTCAATTCCGGAGGCCACATTAAAGTCCAACACACTTCCCTCACATAACACCTTAACAAATATGAGACCTGGAAAATGGTCTACCTCATCGATGCTCCATAGGGTGCATCCCATGACTTATAACCTTGTGTTCTAAAAGTATGAAACCTAGATCTCTTCCATGAATCAAAGTGAGAACTTTCTTGAGAGTCTTGAATTTTCCATTGGGTTAAGGAAACAACCCTTATTGAGCCAAGGCATTCTCAATAGATGAGTTGAGGCCTTAATTTCCAAGGTGAACAATG
>LPNX010097874.1:14094-41269 GCA_001517045.1 Pseudotsuga menziesii | reverse complement strand
TATTTAGGGTATTGTTCCTTTTTTCTATTTCAACTGCCTCTTTCACTCTTTTTTTTTCAATTAATGCTCTTCTTTGCTAATTAATTTTGCATTTTCTATGAAAATGCAGTGCGAGGAGTTGTGTGCATGTTCTTATAGGGCTGGTTTTGTTTGTGTTATACTATACCAACATTTTTTATTTGTATTATATCGCCTGAGTATTTTGTTCTCATATTTTGATTGTGGGTTGCAATTTTATTTTTTTTCATCTTGCAAGTTTCATTTCATTGTGGATAACTACATACGTGTGTTTGTATCAGGATCAATTAATACATTCCTTTTTTCTTTTACTAAATAGATTTATCTTTTGTTTTTTTACATAAATTTATCTAGAATCTGCTTTAGATTAAATGGTTTTCCAAAAAACATTATTATGGTCTATTGCCTTTTCTTCATCAAAATGCAATTGTGAACCTAGATACTATTTCTTTTATAGATCACTTGTGCGCAAAATTTATGGGAATTTTGCATTCCTCTTTTGCCAATAAAAGTTGAGATCATTTCCAATTTACCTAATGTTTTTGAGAGACGTCTGCTCTTGCTCTCAGTCTTTGGTAACAATGCTTTTGAAACTAAAGAAAATCTATCTACTTCAACTTTGCAAATTGGTATATTTTGTTAACTGTTGTTCTATTATAAAACAAACAAAACTTGCAAAGCTTGTTACAATATTATTGTTGTCGTAGTCTACGTAGCTATATTCAAAATATTTGTATACAATACTCTGTCCATTGGATTATTATCAAATTTGAATTGATTTTGACACATTGAAAGAATTTATGTTTTGACCCATTACTTTTTACTTCTTCAACGTTGCACTTAAAGCTAAAAAAAGAGACAAGAGTTAAACCTTTATTGTTGTTATTGCCACAACAAAGATAGCTCTTTAACAAATATTGCGTTTAAAATTCTTCTACATGGCAATTCTAGTAAGTGATAAATGTGTTTGTTTATGCCTAGAAGTAGTTGCAATATTTGAAAGGTAATAAGAATTTAATACAAAATTATTTATTGCCTAAGAAAAAATATGTACACTAATAGAATTCAGGAAATGAATGCTTCTTGAGCTTGTTGGAATCGGTTAATTACTCTACCGTCGGCTGCAACAGATTTTGAAGCGGCAACATCAACTGTCGAAATTTTGAAAAGCCATCACCGCTCTAATTGTGGCCGCTGCAACACTGAAGAGTCACAGCACCGCCACACCGCCTCACCACCTGACAGACAAAAGATTATTAAAATATAAAAATTATGTTTTACTATGCCAGCAAAGCACATCCAAAAATCTGAAGAGGCATCGCAGATTTTATTTCTGTCACACTGTAACAGAGCATTAATAGATTGTAAATCATTTGAACAGAGAAGCCCGTTTTGTATAGCAAAGAGCCAATTAACACTTAATAACTGGCTTAGCCATAATCCTATATATACCTAGTTTGTAAACCATATTTGGTACGCTGAAAATACACAGCAAAGAGTGAAATAGAAACAGAGTTGAAACTCTGATATTTTCTATGTAATTTATTTTACTCTGTTTTTTAGTGAAAAAACTCAGTTTTATTTTTTATGTCAGTTTGTTGTAGCAGCTTGAGTTCACTTGTGTGAATGTTGTTTATTTATTCAGTAGAATGTTTGTGACAAGTTTTTGAACGTAGGGGTCATCAAATCAGTTTTAAATAGTGAGTTGCAACAGAGCTGTGAGTGACGTCAGCAGTCGCAGCTAGTTGAATTAAGCGTGTTAAGTGTTGCTAGTTGTAACAGCTAGCAACACTATCTGGGGAGTATTGTTAGCAGTAGCAGCCAAGCTGCAACAGTCCTGTAGAAATTAAATTGAGTTTGTGAGCTCTGTCAGTGAGTCGCAGCCATCAAAGTACAACTTTCATGTAGGTTGTATTTTGAATGGTTAGTTAAGTTTTTAGTGTTGTTGTTGAAGAGAGTAGCACTCCCCTGCCTTCCCCATAGTGGTATCAGAGCGTGGTTAAAGTTTTCCTTCGTGTCTAAGAGCCTGGTTGAGTTTAATTGCTCATTTGTTTTTTGAAAATAATTGAGATGGCTACTAACAGTAGTGTAATGCAGCCACAAATTCCAGTATTGTCTGAAAGAAATTATGACACCTGATTTATTAAAATGAGATCTATCTTGCGTGCTAAGGATCTTTGGGAGTTCGTTATGATTGGCTATTCTGAACCAGCTGATCAAGCGGCTGAGTTGGGTTTGACAAATGTTGAGTGTGTTCTGTTGAAGGAAAATCGGAAGAAAGATAATAAAGCTCTTGGTCTTATTCAGCAAGGCCTGAGTGAATCTATTTTTCCGAAAATATCAAGTGTTGAGTCTTCAAAGAAAGCTTGGGACACTCTTGAAACGTGCTATCAAGGTGTGACCAAGGTGAAGAATGTTAAGTTGCAGAATTTAAGAAGAGACTTTGAGAATCTGAAGATGAAGGACAGTGAGACTGTTGATAATTTCATGACACAAGTCATGAGTGTTGTAAATCAGCTACGATAGTACGATGAAGACCTTTCAGATTAGCGTGTGATTGAAAAATTGCTGATATGTTTGCCAAAGAAGTTTGAAGCAGTGGTTGTTCCAATTAAAGAATTTAAAAATCTCAGTCAAATGCATATTGATGAGCTGACTGGTTCATTGCTTGCTCATGAATCAAGAATGAACAAATATGATGATACTCCATTAGAAAATGTTTTTAAATCTCAGTTAAATGTTACTAGAGGTAGAAGTAGAGGAAGAACTAGTAACAAAGGAAGAGGAGGACGAAGTGCTGGTCATAGTGACAGCAGAAATGATTCTGAAAATGAAGAGAAGTTACAGCAAAGTACTCCTAGTGTAAGGGGGAGTAGTAGCAGAGCAGGACAGTCAAAAAATCAGAGGTATGATAAATCTAAAGTTCAATGTTTTTATTGTAAGAAATTTGGGCATTTTGCTAACAAGTGTTGGAAGAAGCAAGCAGATAATAGTAAGTTGTCTACACACATGACAGAGGAGACTGAAAATGAAGAGCAACCTATTTTTTTTTACTTGTAATGTCACCCAGGAAAGTTCAAAAGATATATGGTTTTTGGACAGTGCATGCAGCAACCACATGACTGGAAATAAGGAATTATTTTCAAGTCTAGACACCAGCATACAGTCTGAAGTAAAGTTGGGTAATGACTGTAAAGTAAAAGTTAATGGTAAATGTGTGATTGTTGTGTATGCAAAAAATGGTGAAAGAAGAACAATACATGATGTTTATTATGTTCCCGGTTTAATGTGTAATTTATTGAGTGTTGGACAATTACTAGAAAAAGAGTACAGAGTATTCTTTAAGAAAAAGGTATGCACTATTTATGATAAATATCCAAGTAAACAGTTGATTGCCAGAGTAGAGATGACAAAGAATAGAATGTTTCCGCTGACTATGAGAAATGATTTGACTAACTCTTTGAATGCTTATAAAACTAAGAGTTTAGATCAATCATGGTTATGGCATTTGAGATATGGTCATTTACATTTTGGTGGTTAAGAATTGCTACAGAAGAAGCAGATAGTAAAAGGATTGACGAATATTGAGCAGCCAGCAGGCTCATGTGAGAGTTGCATATTGGGAAAGCATCATGGAGAGAAAATTATTTCTGGAGTCTCAAACAGAGCAAAGGTACCATTCGATATGGTACACACATATTTGTGTGGACCAATGCAAACACCTTCCTTGACTGATAATGTTTATTTTATGACTTTTATTTATGATTACAGTTGAAAAACTTGGATGTATTTGTTGAAACAGAAATCTCAAGCATTTGATGTGTTTAAAAGTTTTAAAGCTATGGTTGAAAAAGAGAGTAACAGATTTATTAAAGTTATGAGATCAGATGGAGGAGGTGAGTCTATGTCAAATGAATTGTGGATTTTTGTAAGTATTATGGAATTAAAAGGCAGTTTATTGCATGCTACACTCCACAGCAAAACGGTGTAGCAGAAAGGAAGAATCGAACCATTATGAACATGGCTCGAAGTATGATGAAGGAGAAGCATCTTTCAAATGAATATTGTGGAGACGTTCTTACTTGTTTAGTATACATTCTGAACAGAAGCCCAACAAAAAGTGTGAAGGATCGAGTTCCTCAGCAAGCTTGGAGCAGTAAGTGTAGCAGCATATCTCATTTAAGAATTTTTGGTTGCGTAGCTTATGCACATGTACCTGAAGAGTTGAGGATAAAGTTAGATGACAGAAGTCAGAAATGTATTTTTGTAGGATATAGTGAATAATCTAAAGCATATAGACTGTATAATCCCATCACCAAGAAGTATGTAATTAGCAAAGATGTGGTGTTTAAAGAAGAAGAAGCATGGGGTGGGAGCATTGATAAATTAGTTGCTAAGGAAGCTGTAACACCTCACGCAGAAGATGAAGAAGATGAACATGGCACACATGGAGGACAGTCAACTCTACATACACCAGCAGCAAGGACACCTGTCAGAATGCCCAGAACTCATGAACATGGTGAACCATCAAGTGTTGGTGGACGACAAGGAACAGGATCAGAGGTAAGCAATGAATCAAATCCTACATTGACATCATTAAGAAACAGAGTCAGAGGTCAGAAGACTAGAAGTTTAAGAGAACTGTATGATCAAAATGAAGAGATAGATCAAGTTTCAAATTTTGCATTTGTAGCATGTGATCCTGTAGATTTTGATGAAGCTGTTAAAAATGATGTTTGGATAAAAGCAATGGATGAAGAAATTGATGCCATAGAAAGAAATAATACTTAGAATCTTGTAGAATTGCCTGAAGATCAAAATTGTATTGGTGTTAAATGGTTTTATAAAACTAAGTTAAATGATGATGGTGATGTTGAAAAATATAAATCAAGACTTGTAGCTCAGGGGTTTAGTCAACAACCTGGAATTGATTATAATGAGACATTTGCACATGCAGCCAGACTTGATATGGTAAGAGAGGTATTAGCTATTGCTGCTCATAATAAATGGTATGTACATCAAATGGATGTAATGTCTGCATTTTTAAATGGATCTTTAGAAGAAGAAGTTTATGTGAAGCAACCTCTAGGATATGAGGTTGATGGACATGAAGACAAAGTCTACAGATTGAAGAAAGCATTGTATGGATTGAAGCAGGCACCCAAAGTTTGGTAAAACAGAAATGATGAATATTTGAATGGTGAAGGATTCAGCAGAAGTCCAAGTAAACCAACATTGTATACAAAGGTAAACCAAGAAGGTAAAATACTGATTGTTTGTTTATATGTGGATGATTTGATATTCACTAGAGATATTTCTATAGATGAGTTCAAGAAATCCATGAAAACAGAATTTGAGATAACTGATTTAGGATTGATGAAATATTTCCTTGGTATTGAAGTAATTCAATCTAAAAATGGTATTTTTATATGTCAGTTTAAATATGAAAATGATGTATTGAAAAGATTCAGAATGCTGAATTGTAAGCTAGTTGTAACTCCAATAGAAACTGGCACAAAACTCAGTAAGGAAGAAGATGGGTCAAAAGTTGATCCAACGATGTATAAGAGACTGGTTGGAAGTCTCATGTGCTTAACTACAACAAGGCCTGATATAATGTTTGCAGTAAGTTTAATTTCAAGGTTTATGGAAACACCAAAGAGTACCCACTGGCAAGCTAGAAAGAGAATCCTTAGATATATTGCCGGAACAACAATTTTTAGTATCCAGTATACATCTAATTCAAATTTTAAGTTGATTGGATACACTGACAGTGATTTTGCAGGTTCTATTGATGATAGAAAGAGCACATATGGATATGTGTTCAGTTTTGGATCGGGATCAGTAGCATGGGAATCAAAGAAGCAGCCCATAGTGACACTATCCTCTGCTGAGGCATAGTATGTTGCTGCAGCAGCAACTGCATGTCAAATAGTATGGATGAGAAGAACTCTTTCTGAGTTACAGCATGAACAAAATGAACCAACTCCAATTTTCTGTGATAATAACTTAGCGATTGCACTATCAAGAAATCACATCTTTCACAAAAGAAGTAAACATATTGATACACTGTATCATTTTAGTCGTGAACCGATAAACAACAATGAAATTAGTGTGTAATTTTGCACATCAAGAAATCAGTTTGCAGACTTGTTTACAAAACCATTGGGAAAAGATTTGTTTGAGCTTCATAGGAAAAACATTAGGGTTTGTAAGCTGTAACAGAAATCAAGTGTTACAAAATTTTGTTTTTTGAAGTGTAGTAATTAAGGGGGGGAATGTTGGAATCGGTTAATTACTCCACCGTCGGCTGCAACATATTTTGAAGTGGCAACATCAACTGGTGGGATTATGAAAAGCCATCACCGCTCAGATCGTGGCCGCCGCAACACTGAAGAATCACAACACCGCCACACCGCCTCACAACCTGATAGACAAAATATTATTAAAATATAAAAATTCAGTTTTACTGTGCCAACAAAGCACATCCAAAAAATCTGAAGAGGCATCACAGATTTTATTTCTGTCAGACTGTAACAAAGCATTAACAGATTGTAAATCATTTGAACAGAGAAGCCCGTTTTGTATAGCGAAATGCCAATTAGCACTTAATGACCGACTTAGCCATAATCCTATATATACCTAGTTTTTAAACCATATTTGGTACGCTGAAAATACACATCAGAGAGTGAAATAAAAACAGAGTTGAAACTATGATATTTTCTTTGTAATTTATTTTACTCTGTTTTTTAGTGGAAAAACTCAGTTTTATTTTTTATGTCAGTTTGTTGTAGCAGCTTAAGTTCACTTGTGTGAATGTTGTTTATTTATTCGGTAGAATGTTTGTGATAAGTTTCTAAACGCAGCGGTCACCAAATCAATGTTAAATAGTGAGCTGCAACAGAGCTGTGCATGAGCTGTGTGTGATGTCAGCAGTCGCAGCTAGTTGAATTAAGCGTGTTAAGTGTTGCTAGCTGTAACAGCTAGCTGCAACACCATCTAGGGAGTACTTTTAGCAGTAGCAGCCAAGCTGCAACAGTCCTGTAGAAATTAAATTGAGTTTGTGAGCTCTGTCAATGAGTCATAGCCTATATACTATTTCTTTTATAGATCACTTATGTGCAAAATTTATGGGAATTTTGCATTCCTCTTTTGCCAATAAAAGTTGAGATCATTTCCAATTTACCTAAAGTTTTTGAGAGACGTTTTCTCTTGCTCTCGGTCTTTGGTAACAATGCTTTTGAAACTAAAAAAAAATCTATCTACTTCAACTTTTCAAATTGGTATATTTTGTTAACTGTTGTTCTATTATAAAACAAACAAAACCTTCTAAGCTTGTTACAATATTATTGTTGTCGTAGTCTACGTAGCTATATTCAAAATATTTGTATACAATACTCTGTCCATTGGATTATTATCAAATTTGAATTGATTTTGACAGATTGAAAGAATTTATGTTTTGATCCAATACTTTTTACTTCTTCAACGTTGAACTTAAAGCTAAAAAAGGAGACAAGAGTTAAACCTTTATTGTTGTTATTGCCACAACAAAGATAGCTCTTTAACAAATATTGTGTTTTAAATTCTTCCACATGGCAATTCTAGTAAGTGATAAATGTGTTTGTTTATGCCTAGAAGTAGTTGCAATATTTGAAAGGTAATAAGAATTTAATACAAAATTATTTATTGCCTAAGAAAAAATATGTACACTAATAGAATTCAGGAAATGAATGCTTCTTGAGCTTGTTGGAATCAGTTAATTACTATACCGCCGGCTGCAACAGATTTTGAAGCGGCGACATCAACTGCCGGAATTCTGAAAAGTGATTACCGCTCTGATTGTGGCCGCCGCAACACTGAAGAGTCACAGCACCGCCACACTGCCTCACCACCTAACAGACAGAAGATTATTAAAATATAAAAATTCAGTTTTATTGTGCCAACAAAACACATCCAAAAATCTGAAGAGGCATCGCAGATTTTATTTCTGTCAGACTGTAACAGAGCATTAATAGATTGAAAATCATTTGAACAGAGAAGCCCGTTTTGTATAGCGAAGGGCCAATTAACACTTAATAACCGACTTAGCCATAATCCTATATATACCTAGTTTGTAAGCCATATCTGGTATGCTGAAAATACACAGCAAAAAAGTGAAATAGAAACAGAGTTGAAACTTTGATATCTTTTGTGTAATTTATTTTACTCTGTTTTTTAGTGAAAAAACTCAGTTTTATTTTTTATGTCAGTTTGTTGTACTAGCTTGAGTTCACTTGTGTGAATGTTGTTTATTTATTCAGTAGAATGTTTGTGACAAGTTTCTGAACGTAGGGGTCATCAAATCAGTTTTAAATAGTGAGTTGCAACAGAGCTATGAGTGACGTTAGCAGTCGTAGCTAGTTGAATTAAGTGTGTTAAGTGTTGCTAGCTGTAATAGCTAGCTGCAACACCATCTAGGGAGTATTGTTAGCAGTAGCAGCCAAGCTACAACAGTCCTGTAGAAATTAAATTGAGTTTGTGAGCTCTGTCAATGAGTCGTAGCCATCAAAGTACAGCTTTCGTGTAGGTTGTATTTTGAACTATTAGTTAAGTTTTTAGTGTTGTTGTTGAAGAGAGCGACACTCCCCTGCCTTCCCCATAGTGGTATCAGAGCGTGGTTAAAGTTTTCCTTTGTGTCTAAGAGCATGGTTGAGTTTTATTGCTTATTTGTTTTTTGAAATTAATTGAGATGGCTACTAACAGTGATGTAATGTAGCCACAAATTCCAATATTGTCTGAAAGAAATTAAGACACCTGATTTATTAAAATGAGATCTATTTTGTGTGCTCAGGATCTTTGGGAGTTTTTTATGATTGGCTATCCTGAACCAGCTGATCAAGCGGCTGAGTTGGGTCTGACAAATGTTGAGCGTGTTCTGTTGAAGGAAAATCGGAAGAAAGATAATAAAGCTCTTGGTCTTATTCAGCAAGGCCTGAGTGAATCTATTTTTCCGAAAATATCAAGTGCTGAGTCTTCAAAGAAATCTTGGGACACTCTTGAAATGTGCTATCAAGGTGTGACCAAGGTGAAGAATGTTAAGTTGTAGAATTTAAGAAGAGACTTTGAGAATCTGAAGATGAAGGACAATGAGACTGTTGATAATTTTATGACACAAGTTAAGAGTGTTGTAAATAAGCTACGGCAATACGATGAAGACCTTTCAGATCAGCGTGTGATTGAAAAATTGCTGAGATGTTTGCCAAATAAGTTTGAATCAGTGGTTGTTCCAATTGAAGAATTTAAAAATATCATTCAAATGCATATTGATGAGTTGACTGGTTCATTGCTTGCTCATGAATCAAGAATGAACAGGTATGATGATACTCCATTAGAAAATGCTTTTAAATCTCAGTTAAATGTTACTAGAGATAGAGGTAGAGGAAGAACTAGTAACAGAGGAAGAGGAGGATGAAGTGCTGGTCATAGTGACAGCAGAAATGATTCTAAAAATGAAGAGAAGTTACAGCAAAGTACTCCTAGTGTAAGGGGTAGTAGCAGTGGAGCAGGACAGTCAGGAAATCAGAGGTATGATAAATCTAAAGTTCAATGTTTTTATTGTAAGAAATTTGGGCATTTTGCTAACAAGTGTTGGAAAAAGGAAGTAGATAATAGTAAGTTGTATACACACATGACAGAGGAGACTAAAAATGAAGAGCAGCCTATGTTTTTTACTTGTAATGTCACCCAGGAAAGTTCAAAAGATATATGGTTTTTGGACAGTGCATGCAGCAACCACATGACTAGAAATAAGGAATTATTTTCAAGTCTAGACACCAGCATACAGTCTGAAGTAAAGTTGGGTAATGACTGTAAGGTAAAAGTTAATGGTAAATGTGTGATTGTTGTGTATGCAAAAAATGGTGAAAGAAGAACAATACATGATGTTTATTATGTTCCCGGTTTAATGTGTAATTTATTGAGTGTTGGACAATTACTAGAGAAAAAGTACAGAGTATTCTTTAATAAAAAGGTATGCACTATTTATGATAAATATCCAAGTAAGCAGTTGATTGCCACAGTAGAGATGACAAAGAATAGAATGTTTTCGCTGACTATGAGAAATGATTTGACTAACTCTTTGAATGCTTATAAAACTAAGAGTTTAGATCAATCATGGCTATGGCATTTGAGATGTGGTCATTTACATTTTGGTGGTTTAGAATTGCTACATAAGAAGCAGATGGTAAAAGTATTGCCGAATATTGAGCAGCCAGCAGGCTCATGTGAGAGTTGCATATTGGGAAAGCATCATGGAGAGAAATTTATTTCTGGAATCTCAAACATAGCAAAGGCACCATTGGAGATGGTACACACAGATTTGTGTGGACCAATGCAAACACCTTCCTTGATTGGTAATGTTTATTTTATGACTTTTATTTATGATTACAGTCGAAAAACTTGGATGTATTTGTTGAAACAAAAATCTCAAGCATTTGATGTGTTTAAAAGTTTTAAAGCTATGGTTGAAAAAGAGAGTAACAGATTTATTAAAGTATTGAGATCAGATGGAGGAGGTGAGTATATGTCAAATGAATTATGGATATTTGTAAGTATTATGGAATTAAAAAGCAGTTTATTGCATGCTACACTCCACAACAAAACGGTGTAGCAAAAAGGAAGAATCGAACCATTATGAACATGGCTCAAAGTATGATGAAGGAGAAGCATCTTTCAAATGAATATTGGGGAGACGCTATTACTTGTTCAATATACATTCTAAACAGAAGCCCAACAAAAAGTGTGAAGGATCGAGTTCCTTAGCAAGCTTGGAGCAGTAAGTGTAGCAGCATATCTCATTTAAGAATTTTTGGTTGTGTAGCTTATGCACATGTACCTGAAGAGTTGAGGATAAAGTTAGATGACATAAGTCAAAAATGCATTTTTGTTGGATATAGTTAGAATCTAAAGCATATAGACTGTATAATCCCATCACCAAGAAGTATGTAATTAGCAAAGATGTGGTGTTTAAAAAAAAAAAGCGTGGGATGGGAGCATTGATAAATTAGTTGGTGAGGAAGCTGTAACACCTCAGGCAGAAGATGAAGAAGATGAACATGGCACACATGGAGGACAGTCAACTCCACATACACCAGCAGCAAGGACACCTGCCAGAACGCCCAGAACTCATGAACATGGTGAACCATCAAGTGTTGGTGGACGACAAGGAACAGGATCAGAGGTAAGCAATGAATCAAATCCTACATTGGCATCATTAAGAAACAGAGTCAGAGGTCAGAAGACTAGAATTCTAAGAGAATTGTATGATCAAAATGAAGAGATAGATCAAGTTTCAAATTTTGCATTTGTAGCATGTGATCCTGTAGATTTTGATGAAGCTGTTAAAAGGAATGTTTGGATAAAAGCAATGGATGAAGAAATTGATGCCATAGAAAGAAATAATACTTGGAATCTTGTAGATTTGATGAAGATAAAAGTTGTATTGGTGTTAAATGGATTTATAAAACTAAGTTAAATGCTGATGGTGATGTTGAAAAATATAAAGCAAGACTTGTAGCTCAGGGCTTTAGTCAACAACCTGGAATTGATTATAATGAGACATTTGCACATGTAGCCAGACTTGATATGGTAAGAATGGTATTAGCTATCGCTGCTCATAATAAATTGTATGTACATCAAATGGATGTAATGTCTGCATTTTTAAATGGATCTTTAGAAGAAGAAGTTTATGTGAAGCAACCTCCAGGATATGAGTTTGATGGACATGAAGACAAAGTCTACAAATTGAAGAAAGCATTGTATGGATTGAAGCAAGCACCCAGAGTTTGGTACAGTAGAATTGATGAATATTTGAATGGTGAAGGATCCAGCAGAAGGCCAAGTTAACCAACATTGTATACAAAGGTAAAACAAGAAGGTAAAATATTGATTGTTTGTTTATATGTGGATGAATTGATATTCACTAGAGATCTTTCTATAGATGAGTTCAAGAAATCCATGAAAACAGAATTTGAGATAACTGATTTAGGATTGATGAATAATTTCCTTGGTATTGAAGTAATTCAATCTAAAGATGGTATTTTTATATGTCAGTCTAAATATGCAAATGATGTATTGAAAAAATTTAGAATGTTGAATTGTAAGCCAGTTGTAACTCCAATAGCAACTGGCACAAAACTCAGTAAGGAAGATTATGGGTCAAAAGTTGATCCGACGATGTATAAGAGACTGGTTGGAAGTCTCATGTGCTTAACTGCAACAAGGCATGATATAATGTTTGCAGTAAGTTTAATTTCAAGGTTTATGGAAACACCAAAGAGTACCCACTAGCAAGCTAGAAAGAGAATCCTTAGATATATTGCTGAAAAAACAATTTTTGTTATCCAGTATACATCTAATTCAAATTTTAAGTTGATTGTATACACTGACAGTGATTTTGCAGGTTCTATTGATGATAGAAAGAGCACATATGGATATGTGTTCATTTTTGGATCGGGATCAGTAGTATGGACATCAAAGAAGCATCCCATAGTGACACTATCCTTTGCTGAGGCAGAGTATGTTGCTGCAGCAGCAACTGCATGTCAAACAGTATGGATGAGAAAAACTCTTTTTGAGTTACAGCATGAACAAAATGAACCAACTTCAATTTTCTGTGATAATAACTCAGTTATTGCACCATCAAGAAATCACGTCTTTCACAAAAGAAGTAAACATATTGATACATGGTATCATTTTATTCGTGAACCGATAAACAACAATGAAATCAGTGTGGAATTTTGCACATCAAGAAATCAGTTTGCAGACTTGTTTACAAAACCATTAGGAAAATATTTGTTTGAGCTTCATAGGAAAAACATTAGGGTTTGTAAGTTGTAATAGAAATCAAGTGTTACAAAATTTTGTTTTTTGAAGTGTAGTAATTAAGGGGGGGAATTTTGGAATCTATTAATTACTCCATCGTCGGCTGCAACAGATTTTGAAGCGGCAACATCAACTGCTGGAATTCTGAAAAGCCATCACCGCTCAGATTATGGCCGCCGCAACACTGAAGAGTCACAGCACCGCCTCACCACCTGACAGACAGAAGATTATTAAAATATAAAAATTCATTTTTATTGTGCCAGCAAAGCACATCCAAAAATCTAAAGAGGCATCGTAGATTTTATTTTTGTCAGACTGTAACAAAGCATTAACAGATTGTAAATCATTTGAACAGAGAAGCCCGTTTTGTAAAGCGAAAGGCCAACTAGCACTTAATGACTGACTTAGCCATAATCCTATATATACATAGTTTGTAAACCATATTTGGTACGCTGAAAATACACGACAGAGAGTGAAATAGAAATAGAGTTGAAACTCTGATATTTTCTGTGTAATTTATTTTACTCTATTTTTTAGTGGAAAAACCCAGTTTTATTTTTTATGTCAGTTTGTTGTAGCAGCTTGAGTTCACTTGTGTGAATGTTGTTTATTTATTCAGTAGAATGTTTGTGATAAGTTTCTGAACGCAAGGGTCATCAAATCAGTGTTAAATAGTGAGCTGCAACAAAGCTGTGCATGAGCTGTGAGTGACGTCAGCAGTCGCATCTAGTTGAATTAAGCGTGTTAAGTGTTACTAGCTATAACAGCTAGCTACAACACCATCTAAGGAGTAGTGTTAGCAGTAGCAGCCAAGCTCCGACAGTCCTGTAGAAATTAAATTGAGTTTGTGAGCTCTGTCAGTGAGTCGCAACCATCAAAGTACAGCTTTCCAGTAGGTTGTATTTTGAACTGTTAGTTAAGATTTTAGTTTTGTTGTTGAAGAGAGAGGCACTCCCCTTCCTTCCCCACAGAGCTCAGAACCAAATTTTCCAATCATAAACATATATATTATATTTGCATAATGTGTCAGCAATGGCATTGTTGCATTGATAAGAGAAACACGTATCCACTTTTGTTCTACAACAATAGAGAAAAGAAAATAGTTGTTGTTGTAGAAACCTATGACATGCAGACTTTGTTGAATACAAAGATGTCTAACCTCTACTCAAACACTTGTATCAAGGTAACTTTTTCTTCCCACTTCGACTACATAGATTTGTTTCTTGTTTTATTTTTTCTTATTCAAAATCATGTTATCATAAATGTGTTTTTGTAATGACAAAATAAAAACGGGATTTCTATTCCAGACACAAGAAGATCAAGTTGCTTTGAGGCAAGCTTGGAAGTTGATACTAGCCTTCGTCTATGCTTAAAGCTCGTTAGCATAATTTAAAGATACATAGATTTTGATAAAAAAACTGTCCATTTTTTTTAAAAGGTGGAGGGTTAGTAGGTGCAAAAGACGCAACAAAAGAATCAACCACACTTGAAGTTCATTTAGTAAGCAAGCAAACTATATTTCAATTGGAGGTGATTTTGCAAATTCTTAATGCACATAATACAGGTTTTGAAAACACTTGCTTCTACAATGTACACTTGAAAAAGTTTATGAATCTTTCTTTTATTTTAGCAACGTTTCATTTATCATTTACTTAGTATTGCATTTTTTATTTAACTCAATGATCACAACTTCCATGCCATAACCTCGATAGCCTTTTGGGTGGAAAAGCAGGAATCTTTGATTTATATAGTGCACAGCTGCAAAGAGCTTCCAATTTGAATGTCAGCTCTATGATTCCTCATGCCTTGGTAACAAATTATAGGTTGGTCTATTGCAAAGGTACTAGAACTTTGTTGATAATATCGGTATGTTATGCATCACACATTCTCATGCTTGCTTTTATTTCTATATAGCTTTATTGCCACTTCTCCTTTCATTTCTTTGGAGCTCTTCGTATTTGCAAGAAACATTGCAAGAAACATTTCAAAATCTTTCACTAGAGGTAATATTATTTATGTCCTTATGATAGAAAAGGTACATATAGAAAACGGGTTGTTTGGTTGTTTTTTTTTGTACTTGTTCTAAAGATTGAGTGATGGGCATTTGTAAATTTTTGCCAATGTTTTGTCATGTGTATGATTGATGGTCCGTCGGGTGTCACCAAGCTCGTCCCTTGGATTTGGGGCCTGGGTGGCATGCAGACAAAGGGCACTTTTACTCTGATGGTGCTGGGAGTGAATGCTTTTGAGTTGGAGTAAATGCAGTGGTCAATGCGAGTAGTATAGGCCTTTATTAAACTTGTAACACCCCGGTTTTGACCCCGTTGCATTAGATATATATGATGTATATATTGTAAATGATCATGGTGCGGAGATAAAGGCCAAGGCCCTACCGTTGATCGGTTATGCTATGTCTTGGATTTAAATTTGTCACCAATTGTATATCGGGGCATGCGGCATATATTATGTTGGTCATCATGTAAATATGCATCTATAATTAATTAAATGAACCCGACCAGCTACGATCGCGGCAACTATATCGAAAGGGGCATGATTTTCACAAGGATAAGGATGTGGGGGAATTTGTCAAACCTTGGCCAATGGGGTAAAAATCCATGTGTCACCTCTCTTTGTTTTATCCCAACCACTTTCATTAAGAATGGCTACTGGTGGTTGAGGCAGTTATGGTCTTGGAAGTGGGGTGGCAGGACTGTCAGTCCTCACCCACACGCACACTCTACCCACGATTTTGTTGTTCATACCTCACGCAGACATTTTTTTCTTGGCTCCACGAGTTGCTAAACACCCAGGCACTGCAATTTCGCATCCTCTCCATTGTTGTTCATTCTCATGCAGAGGGATTCCTTCCCGTTTTTCGTCTTCACGCACAGGATTTTGCTGGATTTACCCATGCAGTAGTTTTCTTTTGCGGATTTTTGAATAGTGTAGCCGTATCCTTTACTCATGGGCTGATTCATGGGTTCTTCATTGTGGTTGATTCACGCACCAGTCGTGAGACTGTAAATTCATCCCCATTGTGGTCTGCGTACGTTTTTCCCAGCAGCATTGGTTGTGCAAAATGGGTCGTTGTTCCCCACGTTATTGGTAATATGTATGCTGATGCATTTTGGAGCTGTGGTGTTTCCCCCTGTTGGAATTGTGGTTGTTGTTGTATTTGAGACTGTGTAATTCACTGGGGATTCTTTTCCATGTTTAAGCTGTGATAGCTAATTGATTGCATACGTGCAATGGTTGGTATTCGGACTATGTAAGGAGCAGGGATGTTGGCTTGGTTTGCTTGATAAACCAGGTGCTGGAAGCCACACAGACAAAGCTAGAGGGCTGGCCTTCTTCTCCATCACCCCTGAATAGCACTGGAAGGGAAGGCAGGGCCTGAGGGACTGTGTAGCAGAGAAGGGACTGATTCCTTGTGTTGGGTGTGTTTAGGTGTCTTAGAGGTTAGGCTAGTTCTGGTGTAGGTGTTCTTGGCTCTGCAATGAGCTCACCAGCTTAGCATTTATCCTTTCCCAACTCCTTGATGGCCTGATAAACCCAACTTTGTTGGCTTGGCTGTGTGTTTTGTATATCCTTGGCTATGTGTAAGCCTGCTAGTTCCCTTATTCCCTGGAGAATCATGCCCAGCTCGGGGGTGATAGCGCTGCTAAGAGATTAAGGAGCACGCTGGCCTATGGTTGGGTGGAACGTTGCAGCGACGTAGCTGGTTGTGGAGCAAAGTTTCCATAAGATAAGTGATCTATCCATTTTACTTCTGCAACTGTAAATTCTGTTAATGAGAATGATGAACATGTTTAAATGAATGCTTGCTTAAATGTATGATGTTTCCGCTGTGTCTGATAGATGATTGCATCTGTGCATGATAAATGTTCATGTGTGTATGTTTAAGCATTCTGTTTTAGCAATTTTATTCATGTACATGTTCATGGGGCTCTTAGCCTGGGTGTTTGAAGCTTGTAGTCGCATCCTCTTCGCCGGTCAGAGGCATGGGGATGTGACAGCATGGTATCAGAGCCCATGTTGCAGCAATGGGCCTCTATGGGCCAAGAAGGAGCCACTGATAGAGGGCAGAATTACCTTCTATGTCCAGCAGAACAGCAGTGGACAAAAGAATTTAGAAAATGGTCTAAGTGTTGAGCAGTCGAAAGAGCCAGCGGAAAAACTTCCATCGTTGCAGAAGAGTTCACGAAATGAACTTCCGTCGTTGCGGAAGAGTTCGCGAAGTGAACTTCCGCCAATCGGAAGAGAAAGTGCTTTCCCATCTGCCGTTGCGGAAGCCCAAACTGTTAAGTCTTCCGACAGGGAAGAAAATCGCAGGATTTTTCCAAGTGATTTGACGTCGATCGGAAGAGAAAAGTGATTGAGCGTCCGCCGTTGCGGAAGCCAAAGTCATTTGGCTTCCGATGATAAAGACCTCCGATGCCGCAAGAAAAACTTAAAATTTCTCTAAGTAAAGAGCAGCCAATCGGAAGGGAAAGTGGTCCGTCAGCTGCCGTTGCGAAAGCGAAATCACTAAAGCTTTCGACCAGAAAGGCCACCGACGCCGAAAAGTTGAAAATTGTTCTAAGTCCATGCTGATCGGAAGAAGTTAGTATTTGGTGTGCCGCCGTTGCAGAAGCCAAAGGCACTAGCCTTCCGAAGTGTAAATACCGTCGACGTCCGAAGTGGGAATTTTCTAAGTAAACAGCCGCCGATCCGAAGGAAAAGCGTTTCGCGAGCCGCCGTTGCGGAAGAAAAAGCCTTAAGTCTTCCGATCATAAAGACCTTCGATGCCGCATAAAAGTTTAAATTGTTCCAAGTAAATAGCCGCCGTTGCGGAAGCGAAAGTGTTATGGCTTCCGACTAAAAAAGCTGCCGACGCCGATCGGAAGGAGAAAGCGTTTCGCGAGCCGCCGTTGCGGAAGCAAAAGCATTACGGCTTCCTACTAGAAAGGCTGCCGACGCCGATCGGAAGGGAAAGTGTTTCGCGAGCCGTCGTTGCGGAAGAAATAGTGGAAGAGGAGCCGATTCTGCGGAAGAATAATTGGAAAGAGGAGACAATTCTGCGGAAGAATAATTGGGGAAGGGACCCGATTGAACAAGGGAAAATTCAACTGTTTTTCAGAGGAATTCTTAGTGGATTTTCAGTGAAATTTCAGGGCTGAATAGTGAGAAAGTGGCAGCGATATTGTGCGCCAGATTGCGCGAAAACCAATGATTTACAAAAACAAAAACAAAAAACGAGGGCACTGCCCTCGGCCCGCCCTGCAGTGGTGCAAGGAAGACACAAGGGGGCAAGCCCCCTTGACCCCTGTCGTCCCCCTCAAATAGACGTTTTTTGATGAAGAAAATTTTGTGTGTTTGGGCATTTGTAATTTTATGATTATTCCAGGAGAAGGTAAGTGATTATGATTTATATCAATGTTATGCATCTAACAATTGTGTTATTAACACGTTTGCAGAATTATAGTCACCTTCAAGAGAAGTATTCCGAGTAGTGCAGTTTGGTAAGTAAGTGGTGGTTCAGTTATGAGAACCCATGATGGGTATGATGCTCGGGAATCCTATGAGCGAGCAGAAGATGCCGTGGGAGAAAATGCCCGTAATAGAAATGATGACATAGAGTCCAATGGAAGGAGATTCCAAGAGACACCGTCAGATGTTGCAGCCACTATGAGAAGCTTGATTAAAGCCTAGGAAGAACAGCATCAGTTGAATGCTGCTATGTTGCAGAGTTTGACAGACTTGCAGAGAAAGATAGACTCTGGACGAGGTACAGCAAGACCAGAGGGAAGTAAGAGCAGTACTAGGAGAAGGAGAAGGACTCCTAGTGGATCATCTGATTCTGAAGAATCCAGCGGGGATTCAAGTTCTTCTTCTCATAGAAGAAAAATAAAGAGGCACCATAGGGATCGTTCTCGAGATGAATTCAAGAAAGCTAAACCTCCTACGTTTGATGGTGAGATAAAAACTGGACAAGAGGCTGAAGCTTGGCTTCTTGGTATTAAGAAGTACTTTCAAGTGCATGATTATTCAGGAAACATGAAGGCAAGAGTTGCCATATTCAATCTGAATGGAAGAGCATCCATTTGGTGGGAACACTTCAAGCAAGTAAAAAGGATCAGTGAAAGGAAACTGAAGTGGAAACAGTTCAAGAAGTATTTCAAGCAGAAATACCTATCTGACAGGTATTATGATGACAAGATTAAGGAGTTCCATGAGCTAAGGTTGGGACAGCAGACCATGGAAGAATATGCAAATAAGTTCTTGGAGCTGTTGAGGTATGTACGGTACATCCGAGATGAAAAAGTGAAGGTCCAGTGTTTTCTGAGTGGATTACCTCAGTCCTACAAAGATAGAATTGAGTTTTATGAGCCTAGAACTCTTGAAGAAGCAATAAGGAAGGCTAAGTATTGCTATGAGCAAAGCAAAGGTAAGCCAGACTACCATAGGGCATGGAAAGACAAGAAGAATGAGAAGTTTGACCAAAGGAAGAAAGGTTTCAAACCTTCTAATTTCAGGAATCAGCAGAAGCAACCATCTCAAGCTACGAGTAAGTCCGTTGGAATGGCAGGAGAAAAGCCTAAGGATCCACAACAAAATAGAGAACAACTTCAATGTTGGAAATGTGGAGGACCCCACATGCACAGAAATTGTCCACTCGAGAATGAGAGTGCAAGGCCAACCTATAATGTTCAAGAAGCAGAAACAGTGGGTCAAGTAGCAAGGGCAGTCCCTAGGATTAATGCAGCACTAGAGGACCGCTAGGCAGATCACCAGTCAGCTGTGGTTGAAGTGGCAGGTAAGATTGTTGAGCGATCTGTTTCTATTTTGATTGACCCTGGTTCTACTCATAGTTACCTTACTCCTAGAGTAGTGGAGATTTGTGCTTTTAAGAAAGTAAAGCATAGGAAATCTTGGTTAGTTCAGATAGCCACTGGAACTAAGAGAAAGGTCAGTGAAGTGGTAGAGAAGTGTCCATTGATCATGAATGGATTGGTCACTTGTGTAGATCTGAATGTTCTACCACTTGGTTCCTATGATGTTCTCATTGGAATGGATTGGTTAGAAGCTCACAGGGTGAAGCTTGATTGCTACAATAAGACTTTTGAATGTATGAATGAAGAAGGGAACCTAGTAGTTGTGAAAGGTATTCCAAAGGTAATTTCCAGTACGACAGGTTTCAGCAATGCAGTTAAAGAATTTCTGTAGGAAGGGTTGCCAGTTGTATGCAGCTCAGATTTTGGAGGAAACGAAAGATGAAACTCCTAGGTTGGAGGAATATCAGGTGTTACAAGAATTCAGGGATGTGTTTCCTGATGAGATTCCAGGGCTTCCTCCAAAGCGGGACATTGACTTCACTATTGAACTTGTGCCAGGAGTAGCACCAGTGTCCAAGGTACCCTATAGGATGAGTACACCGGAGATGTTAGAGTTGAAGATGCAACTGCAAGAGTTGTTGGAAAAGAAGTATATCCGACCGAGTGTGTCTCCTTGGGGAGCACCGGTTCTATTTGTAAAGAAGAAAGATGGTACACTCAGGTTATGTATTGATTACAGACAGTTGAACAAGGTTACTGTGAAGAATAAATATCCTTTGCCTAGGATTGATGACCTCTTTGATCAAATGAGAGGAGCAAAGGTATTTTCAAAGATTGACTTGAGGTCTGGTTACCATCAGGTGAGAATCAAGGATGAAGACATTCATAAGACAACCTTCAGGACAAGGTATGGGCATTATGAGTTTGTAGTGGTACCATTTGGTCTCACAAATGCACCAGCTACATTTATATGCCTTATGAATAGCGTCTTCAGCAGGTATTTGGACAAGTTTGTTCTTGTTTTCCTTGATGACATTCTTGTTTATTCTAAGAATGAGGAAGAGCATGAAGAGCATTTGACATTGACATTGAATTTGCTCAGGGAGCACCAGTTGTATGCAAAACTGAGCAAGTGTGACTTCTATAGAGATAGAATTCAGTATTTGGGTCACATTATCTCAGAGGAGGGTATATCTGTAAACCCTGAAAAGATTGAAGCCATTATGAATTGGCCTACTCCAAGAAATGTGACAGATGTAAGGTCTTTTATGGGACTTGCAGGATACTACCGGAGATTCATTGAGGGATTCTCCAAAGTTACACATGCCATCACTTCTTTGCAAAAGAAGGGGATGAAGTTCAAATGGACAACGAGGTGTGAAGAAAGTTTCCAAAGATTGAAGAGTCTTCTCACCAGTGCACCAGTATTGAAGATTGCAAATCCAGAGAAAGATTATGTGGTGTGTACCGATGCATGTGGACAAGGACTTGGAGGAGTCCTTATGCAGGACAACCACGTGATATGTTATGAGTCAAGAAAGTTGAAGGAGCATGAGAGGAACTATGCCACTCATGATCTATAGCTTGCAGCCATAGTACATGCTCTCAAGATGTGGAGACATTACTTGATGGGCAGGAGATTTGAGCTCAGAACAGACCATTGTGGACTGAAGTATTTGTTTGATCAGCCTACTCTGAATGCTAGGCAAGCAAGATGGCTGGAGTTTTTATGTGAGTTTGATTTTGAAATCAAGCACATAAAGGGAAAAGAGAATAAGGTAGCTGATGCACTCAGCAAGAAGATGCAAGAAATGCATGTGGCATCTCTTAGTATTTTCCAATCAGATTTGAGGTAGCAGATCACTAGTCATGCTGCTGGAGATGAATTGTATGAGCAGGTAAAAGACAAATTGTAGCAGCAAAGTCTTGAGAAGAGGTATGAGGGATATAAATTGGAAGAAGATGGACTTCTCACTTATAAAGGTAGAATTTATATTCCAGATATAGCAGATTTGAGGAGAGTTGTTATGGTTGAGATCCATCAAGCTCCGTATTCTGGACACCCAGGATATCAGAAGACAATTGCTACAGCTAGAAAGCAGTATTTTTGGCCAGGAATGAAGAAGGACATGGCTGAATACATTTCAAGGTGTATGAAATGTCAACAGGTAAAGGTTGAGCATCAACATCCAGCAGGTTTGTTGCAGCCTTTGCCAGTTCCGGAATGGAAATGGGATTTTATTTCCATGGATTTTATTACAGGATTGCCGATGACTTGGAGACAACATGTTTCTATCATGGTTGTGGTAGACAAGTTGACTAAGGCAGCACATTTTATACTAGTTAAGTCTACGCATCAGACAGATGACATTGCAAAGATATTCATGAAGGAGATATTCAAATTGCATGGATTGCCGAAGGCAATAGTTTCTGACAGAGATGTCAAGTTCACTTCCAACTTTTGGAAGGGGTTGTTTGCATATTTGGGTACAAAGCTAAACTTCAGCACTGCATACCATCCTCAGACAGATGGGCAGACAGAAAGAGTTAATCAGGTGCTTGAAGACATGCTTCGCATGTACGTAATGGACAAACCAACCAAGTGGGAAGATTACTTGCACTTGGTAGAGTTTGCTTATAACAATGGACATCAAGCATCCTTGGGGATGAGTCCATATGAAGCTTTGTATGGAAGAAGGTGTAGGACACCAGTGACTTGGGATAATCCAGTGAACAGGATTGTGCTTGGGCTAGAATTGCTCAAGGAGATGGAGCAAGAGTTCGTAAAGATCAGGCAGAAGCTGAAAACAACACAGGACATACAGAAAAGCTATGCAGATAAGCATAGGGTGAACAGGGAGTTCAGTGTTGGGGATCATCTTTACCTCAGAGTGAGGGCAAGGAAGAGTTCCTTGAAGCTTGGAAGTAGTGCCAAGTTTTCACCAAGATATTGTGGGCCGTTTGAAGTGCTTGAGAGGATAGGGCCAGTTGCATATATACTTGCATTGCCTGCTAGCACTAGAGCTCATAATGTTTTTCATGTTTCTTTGCTTAAGAGATATGTACACGAGCCTAACCATGTGATAAATTGGGATGTGATTCAGGTGGAACCCGAGGGAGAGTTCCGAATCAAGCCAATGCGCATCCTCGACAGGAAGGTCACAATGCTTCGGAACCGAGCCATAGGCCAAGTAAAGGTGCAATGGGAGCACTACGGACCTGAAGAGGCTACATGGGAGCTGGAGGATGCCATGCGATTGGCACATCCATTTTTGTTCGATTTTGCGGAACACTGAGGCGATACCAGTGTAGCATTTTGTTCAAATTTTGTAAAGCACTGAGGATAGTGCTGTTGAAGGGGGAGGGGAATGTAATACCCCGGTTTTGACCCCGTTGCATTAGATGTATATGATGTATATATTGTAAATGATCATGGTGTGGAGATAAAGGCCAAGGCCCCACCGTTGATCGGTTATGCTATGTCTTGGATTTAAATTTGTCACCAATTGTATATCGGGGCATGCGGCATATATTATGTTGGTCATCATGTAAATATGCATCTATAATTAATTAAATGAACCCGACCAGCTACGATCGCGGCAACTAAATCGAAAGGGGCATGATTTTCACAAGGATAAGGATGTGGGGGAATTTGTCAAACCTTGGCCAATGGGGTAAAAATCCATGTGTCACCTCTCTTTGTTTTATCCCAACCACTTTCATTAAGAATGGCTACTGGTGGTTGAGGCAGTTATGGTCTTGGAAGTGGGGTGGCAGGACTATCAGTCCTCACCCACACGCACACTCTACCCACGATTTTGTTGTTCATCCCTCACGCAGACATTTTTTCTTGGCTCCATGAGTTGCTAAACACCCAGGCACTGCAATTTCGCATCCTCTCCATTGTTGTTCATTCTCACGCAGAGGGATTCCTTCCCGTTTTTCGTCTTCACGCACAGGATTTTGCTGGATTTACCCATGCAGTAGTTTTCTTCTGTGGATTTGTGAATAGTGTGGCCGTATCCTTTACTCATGGGCTGATTCGTGGGTTCTACATTGTGGTTGATTCATGCACCAGTCGTGAGACTGTAAATTCGTCCCCATTATGGTCTGCGTACGTTTTTCCCAGCAGCATTGGCTGTGCAAAATGGGTCGTTGTTCCCCACGTTATTGGTAATATGTATGCTGATGCATTTTGGAGCCGTGGTGTTTCCCCCTGTTGGAATTGTGGTTTTTGTTGTGTTTGGGACTGTGTAATTCACTGGGGAGTCTTTTCCCTGTTTAAGCTGTGATAGCTAATTCATTGCATACGTGCAATGGTTGGTCTTCGGACTGTGTAAGGAGCAGGGATGTTGGCTTGGTTTGCTTGATAAACTTGGTGCTGGAAACCACACAGATAGAGCTAGAGGGTTGGCCTTCTTCTCCATCACCCCTGAATAGCACTGGAAGGGAAGGCAGGGCCTGAGGGACTGTGTAGCAGAGAAGGGACTGATTCCTTGTGTTGGGTGTGTTTGGGTGTCTTAGAGGTCAGGCTAGTTCTCGTGTAGGTGTTCTTGGCTCTACAATGAGCTCACCAGCTTAGCATTTATCCTTTCCCAACTCTTTGATGGCCTGATAAACCCAACTTTGTTGGCTTGGCTGTGTGTTTTGTATATCCTTGGCTATGTGTAAGCCTGCTAGTTCCCTTATTCCCTGGAGAATCGTGCCCATCTCGGGGGTGGCAGCGCTACTAAGAGATTAAGGAGCATGTTGGCCTATGGTTGGGTGGAACGTTGCAGCGACGTAGCTGGTTGTGGAGCAAAGTTTCCATAAGATAAGTGATCTGTCCATTTTACTTCTGCAACTGTAAATTCTGTTAATGAGAATGATGAACATGTTTAAATGAATGCTTTCTTAAATGTATGATATTTCCGCTGTGTCTGATAGATGATTGCATCTGTGCATGATAAATGTTCATGTGTGTATGTTTAAGAATTTTGTTTTAGCAATTTTATTCATGTACATGTTCATGGGGCTCTTAGCCCGAGTGTTTGAAGCTTGTAGTCGTGTCCTCTTCGCCGGTCGGAGGCATGGGGACGTGACAAAACTCCTTTACTAAAGGTAATTATTATTGTATAATTGTTTTCAATCAATTGTCCCAGGGAAAAATCTAATGATGCTGATGCCTATTTCATTTCAGGAACGATTTCTTTGTAGCATTGTTGAATTAATTGATCTTTTCAAGTTTAGTGCAGATCATGAAAAAAATGTACTTGAGTATAGCCTTCAACAACAGTGCATGCACGAAAACATTTTCAATAGACTTCAAGCTTCCAGGTTTAGCTACAATCCAAATCCATTAAAGTAACTTTCAAGATGCAAGGTAGCAGATGATCATCAAGATCAAACCACTTTTCTACAAACCCTTTCTATTTATAGATCTGATATAGTGATTTGCCTCAGGTATCTTGAATCAAGCAAAAACTCTATCAATGTCCTACTCCAACAAAACCTACAATGTACCTATTTAATAATAGACATAAAATTTGAGATCTTGACTTCTTCTTGCATACCAAGTGCATACATGGTTGATGGTTTTTTTTCAATCTAAGGCCAATACTTATTAATAAGCAAAACCCAATTTACCAAAAAAACAATAAAATGAAACATTTTCAATGGTCTTTGCTAAGCATGGCATCAGAATAGTGAACTATGTTACAACTACTAATGTAGTGTTCTCTAAATTGAAATGATTTTTGCTACTTAATTTACCATAACATAATATTTGGATTTACATATTTGCAATGTGGAACCATTATAAAATTTACATATTCCTAGCTTAAAATCAAAGTTTAAAACATGCTTCTAGGTTTAACTAATAGTACTAGCTTGTCATTTCAACTTCCTTACCAGTCTTTACAGCAAGCATATCAATTCAGTTTCTTGTATTAGAATAGTCGTCTTGAACCATCATTTCCTGTTCCAACCGTTTTGAACCATCCTTTCTTGTTCCATATTTTGCAAAATTTAATTATATTTGTTCAAAGGCTTAACAAAGTCTAATTTTAAGTTCCAAATCGAAAAACTACCCTTTTTATTTCCTTATTGTAGAATCTACCAAGAACTATATGACAAATCAATTGTAACTAAACTAGTCACTTACCATATGCATTCAAGTTAGTAAGTTCAACTTGTTAACCGCATAAATATTCACCTAGTTTGTTTCAAAGTCTTTACACCAATTGAATCTAACAAGAATTCAGATTTGGTCTTGGTGTTCAAACATCTAAATGCATATACATTTGACCTTACTACAACAACTTTACAAATTGATGCATGTTATTGTGCTCTTCACTATCTATGCAACTTTACAAAGTGTGATCTTTACAGTATGTTTGCCCAAAATGTTGTGCAGGTTTCATCATGGATCAAAATTAAGTGTCGTTCAAGGGAAAATAAGATATCCAAGCATTTGCTCCAACTTAGAAGTATCTGTATTACAACCTCCTCTTCAATATTTTGCAATTTGTTTACATCATCTACTGGCTTAGCTTTCTGAAACATGGCACGCACAAGTTTGAATTAAAGATTCGTTAAAGACACAAATGCAAAGATTATGTTGTTGCCTCTGTTTTATTGCTTAATGTACTTCATAATCTACACCGTGTCTTGCTCTCCCATTTCTCAACACACTATTTTTCCAAACACATCATGGCAGGTAATAAAAACCTTTAAACCACATGCAATCACCCAAAATCAAATTTGCAAACATTATCTTCTTGAATGGTTGTTTGAATTCTAGAATTGCTTTTGCAAAGTGCTACATGTGTTCTTGTTCTCGATTTGATCATTGTTGTTAATGTCAATTTAAATTGATTACGCTATTACTGGTTCTGAAGAAATCAATCAATATAATGCAACAGTCACTCTTTCAAACACTATGGGCGCAATACTAAACAACTGCTCATGTTTTCGTTCACATCAGCATCATGCCATTTGTCTTTACAAATGTATTTTTTTTTAAATGCTTCTTAATAGTGCAAACTATAAACATGATTGTATATAACTGGAATGATAAAAAATGCAATGTTATAGTTTTTATTCCCATTGAAAGTAGAAACAATATGGCACTTGTATTTATAGTTGTGTTTAGAAATTTTTTTTAACATGATTGTATATAACTGGAATGATAAACAATGCAATGTTATAGTTTTTATTCCCATTGAAAGTAAAAGTAGAAACAATATGGCACTTGTATTTATAGTTGTGTTTAGAATTTTTATTTTTTTTTTGGCTTTTTGGCATTGCCAATTATATACCTGTTTTTGTCTAATTGCAACGGTAGAGATGCAATGCTATGTTTTTATTTTGATTTGCATTGGTTTCATGTTTTTGTAACTATGGTTAAAATCAAGAAAATAATTTTAACTCGTTCCAATAGCAATTGTATTATTGTCATATTTTTTATGCTATTTTGTTATGTCCTAGGGACTTTGCTACCA
>LPNX010097798.1:0-58845 GCA_001517045.1 Pseudotsuga menziesii | reverse complement strand
ATGTGCGCTTTAATTTTGTAGGGAAATTTTGGAGGGAATTTTTGGAGGGAATATTTTGGAGGGATATTTTCGTTCTCATAGCTATAAGATTGTCGGTCGACAGTTGCACCTTTCTACTTTTTGGTGAGGACTGTGGTAAAATTTCTTTGCAGTTGTGCGATACAAAGTTTTCTATAATTCTATCTTTTAGTGAGAAGTCATGGACTCATCTGAAGAAAATTCCAATGTCAATGAAGAAATGTACAGTTCATCTAGCCATGATACTGGCAGTGCAAGCAATGTAATCAAGCATGTTATTCGAGAACTTCCTAGTTATGAAGATTTTGAAGACACTAGTAAAGAAGAGAAAGAATGTGATGATGATGAAGAGGTTCCTCCAAGTGGGGATCTTAAAGACAGCAAACAATATGATGAAAATTTTCCTCCCAGCGAGGATTTTCAAGTCACCAATGATGATTTACTTGAAAGCGAGGATTTTCAAGGCACCAACGATGATTTTCCTTCAAGCAAAGATTTTCCTCCTAGCGAGGATTTTTGTGGGATTGATGATGATATTCGTCCCAGTGAGGATTTTAATGGGACGGATGATGATTCTGTTGAGGAAGAAGACATCAATAATGGTGAAAATTATTTTCCTCAAAGCGAGGATTTCAATGGAAGAAATGATGACTTTCCTCCAAGCGAGGAATTGAATGTCACAGATGACGAGTTTCCTCCAAGCGATGATTTGAATGGAACGGATGATGAGTTTCCTCCAAGTGAGGATTTCAATGGAACAGATGATGAGTTTCCTCCAAGCGAGGATTTCAATGGCACCAATGATGAGTTTCCTCCAAGCAAGGATTTCAATGGAACAGATGATGAGTTTCCTCTAAGCGAGGATTTCAATGGCACCGATGATGAGTTACCTCCAAGCGAGGATTTCAATGGAACCGATGATGACTTACCTCCAAGCGAGGATTTCAATGGCAATGATGGTGACTATCATCCAAGCAAGGATTTCAATGGCACTGATGATGATTTTCCTCTGAGTGAAGATTTCAATGGAACTGATGATGATTTCTCTCCGAGCGAGGATTTCAATGGCACCGATGATCATTTTGTTGATGATGAAGCCACCAATGATGAATACAGTGATTCTCCTTTCAGTGAATAATTTAGTGGCACAAATAATGTTGATGGTCAGATTGATCTGGAACCAAGTGATCATGAAAATAATTTTCATAATGAATTTGGTGATGAAATTTTCAACGAGGGGGGTCATATGCATCACAATGAAAACAATCATCCTGCTGAGGATGTTGTTGCAGACATAATGGTCCATGAGATCCAACGACAGAATCCAATGCAGAGCAGGATTAAGTGTAGGACTAGACCTTTTTATGTCAATCCAAAGCATTCCAGTTATACAAGGTCTAGGAAATAATTGCTCACAAGTCCAAGTTCCATTACTCATTTGATTTCGAGTGAGTGTTGCCACAAAAGTTGTTTGAAAAGTTTAGGCTACAATTATGTCTTGGAGAGAAGGAAGATGTATCTTTCAATGAACAAAAGCATGCAAAATTCATATTTAGTGGGATGCATGATTTCTACCAGGACAGGCTATGATTATCGTGTTGGAAGAATTATGCTTTGTAGAAAGGCATTCAAAGGGATTCACTCAATTGGTAATCTTCGATTATCAAGAATCCAAACAAGACTAGAAAAGGATCCTACAAATGGAGATATATTTTTGAAGACTCCATTTGCTTGGCCACAAAGTTTATCAAATGAAAACGAGGTAACAAATGTTGAACCTCGAGCTGTTGAGTTTTCTCAAGTAGAGGAAAGAGAAATGTATATTGGCTCTAGAAGATCATCCGCAAAGCGTTGAGAGATGGAAGACCTTTACAGGGGCTCAGTACAAGATATCAAGGACGGTTGCATGATTGCAGTTTTGGATACAGATGATCCACATCAATATCCATTCTGGATTGCAAAAGCTATGAAGGTCAATAAAGAAAATGAAGAAGTAGTATCAGTAGAAGTACATTGGTATGCAATAGATACACACCCATTTGATGGTGTGTACAAGGCAGAGATGGTGGTTGAGAAAAAGGTTTGCAGAAAGAGAAACAGAAAGGGTCAAAAAATAAATCACTGCCGCATTGACATCTTGAAATTAGAGGAAGTTGATATACTTGTTTATGATTTCAAGTTGACAAAGAAAGACACTCTCCGCTCCAAGACTATAGAGATTATCAAGAGGTTGCTGCCATAGCCAGAAGTTGCAAGATGGGATTCTGTTAAACCAAGCCGTAGATCCCGAAGGAATATGACATCTGAAATGATGGGCATAGATGTAGACTCCGATGGTGCGCCCATTGATAATAGAGAAGAGTATGGGTCATCTACATCTTCATCAAGTCCTTCATCTGCAGAAAATGTAGATTCTGATGGGGTGTCAGAATCCATGGATGAATTTGATGAAGCAGTGTAGATGATTTTTATTAGTATGATTTTTTTAATTGAAACTCTACAGGAGTTTTTGATGATGGGGTGTCATAATCCATGGATGAATTTGAAGAGGGAGTTAGATGCTTTTTACTAGTATGATTTTTGTAATTGAAACTCTAGAGGAGTTTTTGAATATTTATATGAACCATTTGTTCTTGTATGGTCTAATATATTATCTCATTATGAATCACATCATAATTTCTTTGTTTCTATATGGTTATAATGGTGAAATTATTAGAGAAATTTGTTTTTTCTTTAATATGCAATTTTCCAGAAAGTTGTAATTTATCTCTTCAAGAATTTTTCTTTTGTTCCAATTTAAGGTTGATTTTAAAGTTTTGTTAAACAACAATATGGGATGTTTAGTCAATGGCTCTATTTTTTACCCTAAAAAAAAAAACGTGTATACTGGTATCAACACTTTTCTATTTGGGGGGTGTTTTTGATGTTTTTTTTGCAAAAATCATCATTTTTATGGGTAGAGTTCTCGTTCATAGTATATAGTTCTCATTTCATAGTATAAGTGGTTCTCCTTCGACCATAGAAGTCATGTTTTTTCTACCTTGTACTCTTTTTGTTGTTGAAACAACCTATCCTCTTGGGCCTTCTTGAGGATTTATACATAGAAAGGGTCAACTTTGTTGGTTGTTGCAATCCTCTTGTGTAAAACTGAATCAATTTGACTTAAAGTCACCTCATATATCATATCAGTTCATCGGCTCAAAGCATCAACAACCTTGTTCTCTTTTCCCTTTATATGATTTAGCTCAAAATGTAACACTCTAAGGAATTCCAATAATTTGGCTTGCCTGGAATTCAAATTTGGTTGCTTAAATAAATACTTCAGAGTCATAGTGTCTTTCTTCAAAAGGAATTTCCTTTCCATGAGGTAGTACCTCCACATCTTAAATGCATGGATGGTGGCTGCTAACTCAAGATCATGTGTGGGGTAGTTTTCTCATTCTCTTTTAAATTTCACGATTCGTAACATATCCCATAATCATTATGCAAGAGGAATCCTTCAAGTCCTTCCTTTCTTGCATTCATTCAAACAACAAAATCCCCATCAGTGTTCACAATATGTAGTATCAATGCGGTCATCAAAAGATGCTTAAGATTTTGAAAAATTTCCTCACACTAGGTGGTCCATAAGAGCTTATTTTCATTCTTTTTCAAAGTAGTCATGGGACAAGCTATTCTTCAAAAGTTCTCAATGAAATTTCAATAATATCTAGTTAATCCCAAAAAGGATCTAATGTCAGTGAAACTAGTAGGCGTAGGACAATATTCTATGGCTTTAATACTTTTTCAGGTCCATAGTTATCCCTATCTCGGAGATGATGTTACCCAAGTACTATATCTATGGTTTGTAAAAATCACATTTACTAAACTTGGTGTAGACTTGGTGTTCTTGTAACACTCATAGCACTATGAGGAGGTGTTCCTCGTGTTCCTCTTTACTCTTAGAGAAAACTAGGATGCCATCTTTAAAGACCAAAACACATTTATCCATATATTTACTAAATATATTTTTCATCATAAACATAAAGTTCATAGGTTTATTGGTCAACCCAAACGACATTACTACAAACTCGTAGTGGTTGTACCTTGTACAAAAGGTAGTTTTGTGAACATCCTCATCGTGAATCTGTACCTGATGGTACCTGGATCACAGGTCCATATTTGAAAATATATTGGCCCCTCCTACTTGATCGAAAAAGTCTTCGATCCTAAGGAGTAGTATTGGTTCCTGATAGTAATTGTGTTAATATGACGATAATCGATGCACATCTGCATCATACCATCCTTTTTCTTTACAAAAATCATCAGTGATCCACAAGGAGACACTCATAGTTAGATATATCCTTTCTCAATCAACTCCTATAGCTGCATTTTGAGTTCCACCAACTCTAGTGCACTCATGCGGTAAGGGGATTTCAAAGCCAGAACTACCCCTAGTATCAGTTCTATGGAAACTTCTAGGTCTCATTTTGGAGGTAATCCTTGGATTTCCTCAAGAAATATTTCCTTGAAGTCTACAAGAACTGCAAAGTCCTCAATGTGTTGTTCCTTTTTGGTTTCTATGTATTATATGTTTACTGCAAATAGTTTGCACCATTTCCTAAGGCACTTCTTTTCTTGTAAAGAAGATATATGTCGTATGAAAAATTTCTTAGGTATGCCTTGAAAATTTAGTTGACTCCCTTGGCTATCTATACACAATATTGACTTGTGTAAGCAATCAAGCATGACATGGTGTTGTTCCAACCAGTGCATGCTGATAAGTATATCATATGATCCTAAGGGTAGGATGTCCAAGTTTAATTTCATAGGAAAACCATTCAGGATTAGCTCACAATATTTAATTATTTATGAAACTTTCAGTTTCGTACATGTGGCTAATTGCACCATCCAAGGTTTACCATGTTTAATTTTTCCTAGTTTACATACATCAACAATTTTAGGCAATACATAGCTTCAGAAAGCATCGGGGCTAATTAGTATTGAAATAGAAGTGTTCAAGATATTACCTTCTATCTCAACCATGGTAGCCTGATGGTCTTCTTGTCATCCATCCAAGGCTGCATAAATTTGTGATGTTCCAGTTATGTACCACTGAAACACGAGAAAAAATGGGAAATTTACAGATGGAAGCCATTGTTACACAAGAACCTACTGAAAAACAGGGAGAATCATCCAAGAGAAGAAGAACAAGGGTGTCTTGGGAAATAAAGTGGAAAGTATTAAAATTCACATTTAAATACCTAGGTTAGCAACTCAAGCACAAGAACCAGTGGGTAATTTACCTATCGAAGCCACTTTCACATAAGAACCTGCTGAAGGCCAACCCCAGTTAGAAATTTTGCAGTATGAAAATGAACTGTTGAAGGAGGATGTGTGAGTACTTAGAAAGGAACTGGAGAATTGGAAGGAAGGGAGAAAAAAGAAAGTAGTATGAGGCCTAGAAACCTTGACAAAAGCTTCTAGTCATTTTGATATTCCACTTTCCAGCCAAGATAAAGAAGAGTTTTTATTCCCCAAATGTAGGGTTTTATTTGAATTATCTAGTTATATGGTTGGAAAATTAGAGATAGCATCCCGGAAAGTGGCACGTTCGGGTTAGAGAAGGGATGAAACACAAAAGGTGGAATCAATTTTGGAAGTTGATTTGATTCCTTAGTAGGAATTAAAATAAAATGAGGCATTGCATCCTCAACACTGAAGAAATACTAAATTTATTCCTTCAGAAATAAGTTCTAGGGAATTCAATTCACTCTCGAACCAAGAGAAACAATCGGGTGATATAGAGATGGTGCAGGAGAGAGTCCAACAACCTAAATATATTGAAATAGAACATAACACTATTACACAAGAACAAATATCTTTTTATTTTTTTGTCGAAGATGCTACATTAGAATTGAAGGAATCGTATGTTGTTACACAAGAACTAGTGTTTCAGAAAACATTTGTTGAAACCAAAGTTCAGACTAAGACTGAAACTGCAAAAACTCAAGAAGTAGCAGTTTAGACTAAGAGTAAAACTTATCAAACTCAAGAAGTAGCAGTTCATATGGATACTTGAGAAGCAACATCCCATATTTTAAATGTTCAAACACAAGAAGCTGGAACACAAGTGGAGGTTGCATAATTTTAGGAGCCATACATAGATAGGAATAATCACGAATTGTCAAAAGAGGTATCATTTTTAAAACTTGAGTTAATTAAATGGAAGCATCATGCAAGCCAATTTGATTAATAAATGATTTCCCTTACCAAACAAAAAAATATCATTCAAGAATTAAGGGAACAATGGGTTGAGGATACGTTCCTTTAGAAATTTTGATGGAAAAATATGCAGGAGAGATTAATGGAGTTAAGGAAATATGAGTCTATGGAGAAAGAAAAAGAACAGATGCTCACCTTAACTCATGAATTATTGAGCTGTAGAGTCCCCTCTCCATCCTATCCTATATTCCAATTTGAACTACAAGGTCTTCACTTAGTGAAACCATGTCATAGCGCCTTTGTTCATGGGGTATTAAAAAATACCCGTAATTTCATTATATATTGATAATTACTTACAAAAATCCTTTGGTTGATCCCTCCTCCCAATACTTATTTCCAATTAAAACACCTCTTATTTTATAATATATTCCTTATTTTTACTAGAAACCCCCTTTACACCCCCCAATACCTGTAAAAAACCCATACCCTATTCCTCACCCCCCAATACCTACAATATATTGACCTTATTTTTCATAATTCAAAACCCCCCTTTATGAATGAACGTGATAAGATATTGCTCAACAAAGTGAATCCCGCTTGATTTGAATAGATGACTATGTTCAAGATTAAGGCTTTAAAACGAGGAAGGCCCTGGTAGGTTGTAACACCTTTTGAGTTCTTGGAAACTTTCATCCATAGTGAAATTTCTGAGCAAAATTTGTTATGTGAGCTATATTCGCATGAGATGGAATGTCTAATGGATACTCAAGCAAATCCAATTCCCTATATTGGGGATATTCATTTAAGATCATTTACCTTTTCTTTCACCAATCATGTGCGTTGGGAAAGTGCCTCACAAACCATTCATATAAATGAGGACAGCTCCACTCTGTGGATTCATGGAGAACCTAGAGCCCCTATCCCTCTAAATCTTAGGAACAAGAAATATATTCCATCTCCAGAGAAGGTAAATTAGTTGGATGTATTTCAACAAAAAATCATCTCCACTTGTGTTTATTTCATATCTCGACAGTAGGTAATTTCCCTGCAAGGAAGCAACCCAAGATGGGAATTTTCCCCTTTTTTCCTAAGTGGAAACGACCTATTTTGTTTTGAAATTTTCAAATATTCCTTGTCTAGAGTTCCTGGTTATGTCAAGCGTATGGAGTCTTGTGGTCCAAGATGGATGGGTTTGAAGTTTACATTTCCTCTTATTTGGTGGCGATACAATAACTACAAGGACACTATAGGATGACAAATAAATCCGAAAGAGACTGTTGGGGTGATTTTGTCATGAGTAATGGGTTTTTGCAACCAATCGAGGTACTAGAATGTTCATTTAACTTGAAAAATATTCATAGGAAGACTCTTGAGTTTGATTCAGAATCATACTAGTTCAAATTTTTGCATGAGGACATGCAATCCGATAGCTAGGGGGAGATGTCGAGCCCTGAATTTACCCCATTTTACTCTACTCTATTTCACCCTTTCTCCCTATTCTTTTCCCTATTTTGCAGATGAATCCTTGTCTTTTCCATAAAACCAAGAATGAAGATCCCACTTATAAATAATTATTTCTTATTTTGTTTTATGCTTGGTTTTACTTACAATCATGTTTTTTACCATTCATTTGTGATGATCTGTCCATGATTTAAATGAAGGGTTTAGAATCATCACATGGCTCAACTACAACATCTCAACATATTTAGAATTTAGTACCTCTTGGCGTCAGCTACCTTCTCAATGAAGCGTTCAACATTACTCAATTAGAGGAAATTTCAACTCAAAATGGGCCTCCTAAAAAAAATTAATAAAATAATATTTAGTAATTTTGGAGGAAGAAAAGAAAAACACTAGTTTTGTGTTTGTATTTTCGACATATCTCCCCATGTTTTTACTCAAATTTCAATCAGAAGAGCTCATTGGATGTGGAATTAAATTCCAGATCCAATGAGTAGACACTCAACATACTTTTGACCAACCCTGCTACCCGAAAAACAAGAAATACCTGGAAAAATGTGATGATGATGTCATCATCACATTTTTCAGGTATTTCTTGTTTTTGGGGTAGTAGGGTCCATCAAAAGCATGAAGAATGGGTACTTGTTGGATGCAGAATTTAATTCCACATCCAACGAGCTCTCGTGATCAAAATTTGAGTAAAAAAAGAAGATATATGTTGAAAATACAAACAAAAAAAGTAGTTTTTTTTATGATACCTATCCCCAAATTTATATTAATTTTTTTTTAAGACCTATACAATATTTCAAATTTAAATAAATTTCATTGGATAACACATTATGACATGGAATTTGAATTAGAGTTAGAAGGCCCATTTTGAGTTGAAATTTCCTTTAATGGGAGAAGCAATCTCAGATGCTCCTTCATAGATGAAATTGCAACTCCTTGAGAATCTTCCACACTTAGCTGGGCATGTGAGTTCATGAAACAACTGGGAGTAAAAGTCCATTTATTACTGAGATTATCTTATGTAAAGAATTGATAGCTATATTTGTCCTGATTTAATTTAGAATCCTGAAGATTGAATATATTCATGGCTTCTCGAAGTTTATGTAACTAAATAGCTTCACTCTTGTATAAGTATGCACATGCATAGAGATCCAAGGGTGGGAAACGTTTATGAGTTTATTTCAAATGGAATGTAACTTTACATGTATAAATTTAATAAAGGAGTAGAAATTCTGAACATTTATCTGTTGTAGATTTCGTGAGCTTTCGACATCATCTCTGTTTGAAGACCAGGGCCCACCTTCTTACAGAGTTGCTAGTAGTTTTAGATGTTTTAGTTTATTTACTTTTGTTTATTGTGAAATTTTAGTTTCACATATTTATATAGTTAGTTGCTACTACATTCATTAAGTAATCATGTTATCAGGTTTTCTTTGACTTGCTGTAGTAGTGTGGTGTGATAGTCGTTTGTGTAGTTAATTCTTCCTTTTATGCAAAAGTGTGTTGATAGTTGTTATATACTCGCTTAGTTCCTGTGTGGCATGTTATTTATATTTATTAGAGTTTTCAAGATTATATAGATCATTTGTTTTGATGAATTTGCTGCTTGATTAAAAATTAGTGATTGTTCTCGTTTGGTAATATAGACCTCCATTTTTTGCAAGAGTAATTTTAGGTTGAGTTAACTTTAGATTATAAACCTTAATATTGATATGATAGGAAATACAATTTCTTCTCAATTCCTATATTGGAAATACTAATTGCTTCCTTAAAGGGAGTTCAGTTCACTGAGCATTTATTAGAATTGAGTGATTTGCATTTCCACTTATCAACTATTGAAAATGTTTATGCATATACTTTTCTAAATTCCTTTGAAATAAAAAGACTTATGTGGGTTGATAGTTAAACATTGAACACTGTCCGTGTTAAGAAATTAATAGGGATATAGAGTTACCAGCACTTACAACAATAGTATAGCGTTAGTATCCTTCATACATTTAAAATACTAACCTTAATATTTATGTGTAGGTGTTTATTGAAGGACTAAGGAGAAGGGGAGGGATTCAACTGTAAAGGGAGGCCCTACAGGACAAGGAAAGGATGTCAATAGGGTATTTGTTTGGGGAAAAAATGGAAGCAATGAGAGTAGAGAATGACCTTAGGATAGGGTAGAAATCGTTTAGGAGAGGGTAGTGAGTTTTAGTCAAGTTCTATTATTTTCCTATAGGTAGGATAGGGATTTTAGGGAAGAATTAGGACTCTTTTAGGGCCTTTTAACACAAATTGTGAGATTACTATGATTTTTTTATTTTTAAGGTTTCCTATATTTCTTCCTTAGGGTTTTTAGGGATGTATAGGTAAGGGAGAATCTGTAGAGAAGGTGGCCAAAATTTTAGGGAGGCGCAAAAGAGCAATTTTTATTTTCTTTAATTTTAGGGTTTTTAACATAAAATTCCAGACCTAAATTTGACCTAAAACTAATCCTAAAATAACCCTATAAATATGTTTTTTTATAAGAGGAAATGTGTGGAAACAAAGGGAACTAACCCTCAAAAAAATCCTTACCACAACCTAGGGAATCTATTGAGGATGGCTAACCTAGAGAGGAAGAGTTCCTAGTTCAAGCAACTAGCCTAGAAACACTAAGGAGAAACCCCAGGGCACTCTCACAAGGAGACATGCATTAGTTTGCTAAGGTGAAAAGACTGAAAGGTAACGGACTATCTTAGGGAAAATTGCAACACTAGGGCTACCACATAGACTTGAACATGCACGTGCACCAATATTCAAACAAAAGATGGTAATCCTAACATTTTTTTGCTCGTGTTCAACCAAAATATAAAAACATCACCAAGCAAAGAACTTCATAAAAGAATTACTATGAAGAAATATTCCATTAATCTAGAAAAACTTCCTAAAGAGGAGCGCATCCCTCCAAAGATCCCTTGCAAGGGTAAAACAAGTGCATAATGTATTATCCCATAAGTTATGTCTTAAAACTAAAAATGAGGAGATATATTTATATGATCTAACACTCACTTTTTAAAATATATAGACCTACATGCCTTAAATGAATTCAATTTGAAATTATAAAATGTCAAGTTGAACTTGAAACAAAATAATAATAAAATATAGACTAAGGTAGGGTCAAGGTAGGATTCCTTGGGTTTTTGTATCCCAAGGTGCAAAAATATTCTCAAATAAGAAAATCACTCTGAACAAAATGATGGAGTGAGCTATAGGGAGGGAATTATATCCCATCTAACCCCTATAATGTTGTAAAATACCTCAACTCTCTCCTTAAAGCACGGAAAGTCCTGGCATGGAAGGTTCCTTTACTTTTAGGAAATAAGGCTAGGGAGAGTAGGGACCCACTTACTAAAGTGCTGGGAGGGTTTCCAACATGGCTATGAGTGAAGACAATTGTCTTGTAGCTAAACCACAAGAGACGAGAGCACACAAATAGGATATGGAGCCATGTGACCCAGTGGTCAACCCTTAGGGGCACCAAACACCAACCCCGAGGTTAAAAAACCCTATAAATGGTAGTTAGTAGTGCCATTAATCCATAGTAACCATAATGGAGGAACAAAGGGCCCATTCATGACCACCATTTCTCAATAAAACCCATCATGGTCAAAAAAATTGGCCCTCTCCCGAGGTACACCTAAAAGTGTGTTACGTACAAGTGCAACGTAACACTCGATCCTACTACGGGACAAGTGCTCTTCTTGAGAGTGCTATAGAACCTATGAATATATTGGTACCTGTAGACCTACACACATTTCAAATTTCCAAAATGATTAAAATCATATAGAGGAAGATTCTTCCGTCCTTTGTTCTTCGCAAAATGAGGGAAAAAACTAAGAACAATAAAAACTAATTAACAATGAAAATACGTCAAATGCACAGAAAGATACCTAATGAAACTAAACCTACCTTCCCTAACCCTGAAAACGAATGTATGTTAGGTGAAACAATACCACCAATGTAACCATCTGAGTAAGCAATTCATACATGATATATTACATTTGTCTTTTAATGTAATCAATGAAAATACCTCACTGATGATATGTTGAGTTCATACGAGGATCTTCATGTGGATAAGTGAAAGAAACTAAACCTTCTTAAGTACCTAGACTACTTGAAATCAGTTCCACAGAGAAGCTTCTTTTTGATAAGGTTTGTTAATCCATGCTTCTAGTGGACTTTTATATGGGTCCCCTCCATCATACCGTGGTGTTGAGAAAAAAAGTCCTCTTGCAATTGATTACTAGACTGTAATCTAGAAATGCAATTGAAAAAGCAAACCTTAGCATATCCTCCTATGTTAACCACATCTTGTCCCTTCATTCACCTAATTATTTCTTGGGATATACATTTATATTAGTTGTAATTTCACAAACACATTATCCTATTCCAGCTAACCCTTGAAAATTTGAAATTGTTAGTGAAATATTTCATACATTCATGTTTCAATGAAAAGAGAAAGAGAAAATACCATGAAATTTTGGAATGAAAATCATACCTTCCTATCTTCTATGATCTTATTGAAATGGATCCTTAATGAATTATCGAAGTAGGATAGAAAGGGGTGAAGAATTTCATTAATACTGGACACAAGATGTTGCTAGAAGTATTGATTCAAGAACATGATGGGATGGAAGGCACTGGGAACTTCATTGATAATAGGAAAAATTTCTTCTCCCACACCTATATAAAAGGATGGGAGAGTCATTCATCAGTGCGACGAGGAACTACTAGTAATTGTTGCCTTCTATATTCTCATAAATTTCTTCTTAAAGAGCTTGAACAACATAAGAGAATGTCAATGGAGGATAGGGAAATTTTTCTATATGTTCCTTGGTTTGTTCAATTATGGATTCTTGGTATTCATTTTCACCATCGAGGAGTTCTTTAGGTTCTTCTGATACTTGTTCATAATCCATAGTCTTCAAGATTTCCTTCTTAATACTAGGATCCCACTAATTGCAACATACCTCGATCAGTTGTCGAAAGGAAGATATCACCCTAATGGAAAGTCCATCGTACCAAGAATCTATTTTCTGGTTCCCTCCCACAGCGGGGGACATCACGAATAACCGTATAATTGTATCCTTGTCCATAATGTCCCATGTCATGAGGACTTACTTAAACTTTGCGACATGTGTCACAAGGATATCTTCATCCTTGTGAAATGTCGAGATAGATTTAAGAAAATGATGTTGGCTGAACTTTTTCGGGTAATCTAGGATATTTGAGAAATCAAATGGGTGAAGCATCCCCATATGTGTTTCTTCCAAATGGATGCTTTGATATTATTTAGTTTTTCTTCAGTGTATTTTCCATGACATACCTGCCAAGTTAGCTTAACAAATCTCACCAAAATGTCAAAATCAAAGAAGTACCTGAATCATGGGGTACTCGAGTTCTTTGTGGAGTCGCCAAGTGAGCCTACATGTTATTCCTTAAAAAAAAGTATGTAATCGTATATAATCAAGAATTCAAGACTTACCAAAGTGTCATTCTTTCCCAGATAAGTCACCTCAATGAATTTGAGATCCCCAAAAACAATGCCAAAATGTTAATCCTTGGCAGGATTCTTCTTTTTTCATGCTCCACATAAGATCTACAAGTTTATTCCTTGGCAATAATATTTTTAAAATACCAAGAAAAACTTACCTTAGTTTTCTTACTGAATATTTTTCTTTCGAGAGGTGTGAAAGATTTTGGATCAACCACTTCAAATCTTGAAAGGGTCCATGATAATGATGCCCAAATGTTTCCAATTTAAATGGTAGGCCTAGCCACCGGTAAGCATATGTGGGGAAAGTGACCAATTTCACCTTATTCACTTGTCCCCAACTGCTTCAGAAGTAAAAAAAATTCTAGTCTGAGAGCCCTATTATGACCTGTAAGGACACTAAACACCAAAATGTTCTGTTTCGCGGTTGTTAGTAACCAGTGCCTTATGGATTCTAAAGGATGAGTTAAGGAGTTCTAATATAGGTGTATACAAAGTGAACTAGTATTATTGTAGGATTATATTAGCCCAAATATCATTATTATTCCACAATGGAAACAACAAAATACATGTGTAATTATTGAACAAGTACAAGAGTATATCATTTCCCAAAAAACATAAGTACAAGAGTGTATGCAATAAGCCTAAACTAGTAAAATAGATAGTTATAAAAGAAGTAGTCTCAATACATTATGTGTGCATTTAGACATCAATCTCATTTAGTATGTATAGCAACAATGAACAAAATAATGAGAAACAACACAACCAACATGTCATTTGTATAATTCACATTCATGAAATCACATCATACTTAGATATGAAAATAGGTTGTCACTCCTCTAAGATGGATTCATAGATAGTTATCATAATAGTTAGGAACATATATATGTACACGATATTATGACAGTAGTAGCATAGAAAATGTAGGACAATGTACTAGTGCTATGTAAACATGTTCCTTATAACTTAACAAACTATGGAAGCAATGTTCATGATCATATTACAAGAAATGGTCATTGTTTATTTATATTAAAATTAACCTTTTTGCATGCATACAACAAAATAGCAAATGTGTATGAGTCAATTTTTATATCATCATTGAGGTATTATTTGCTAGCAATATCTCTAAGTATAAACATTGATCGCTATCACAAAAACAATATAAAGAATACATAAACATTCTAGTGCATTTGATAGGCCATTAAACGAAACAATTGCAACTATGTAACATATTGTAGGGGTAATTTATGAGCATACTGTATAAGGAAGGTAAAATGTGTGAAAACAATACACTTATCCTTATAGAATATATGAACTATTTGTCTTGTTTGTGTGCATGCATCTTGTTTCAACAATGTATATTTAGTCAATTTCCCATACGCATACTTATATCATCATGAAAGTAATATTTACCAAGTACTTACAACAACATTATGTATTTAGTGTCCTCCATACGTTTTGAATACTAACCTTAAATTTTAGGTGTAGTTGTTGATGTAAGGACAAAGGAGAAGGGGAAGGATGCCACTCTAAAGGGAAACCTTGTTGGACAAGGAAAGGATGTCAATACAGTAACTATGTGGGGGTAGGAGGGCAGCAATGAGGGTAGAGAATGACCTTAAGAGAGGGTATATAGGGTTTTGCAGAGGGTATTGAAGGTTTTGGATATGGTAGTGAGGGTTAGGAAAGGTGTTTTAGGTTCCTAAAGTAGGCTAGGGGTTTTTAGGAAGAATTAGGATTGTTTTAGGGACTTCGAGAGAAAAATTTTGAGATTTTTGTGATTTTTGTATTTTTAGGGTTCCTTATAATTCATCCTTAGGGTTTTTAGGGATATAAAGGCCACAACAAATTTGTAGGGATGGTGGCCAAAATTTTAGGGAGGCATAAAAGTGCATTATTTATTTTTATTTTTAGGGTTTCGCAGGGGTAAAACAAGTGCATAGCATATTATCCCATAAGCTATGTCTTAAAAATGAAAGTGGGGAGATCACAACAAATTTGTAGGGATGGTGGCCAAAATTTTAGGGAGGCATAAAAGTGCATTATTTATTTTTATTTTTAGGGTTTCACAGGGGTAAAACAAGTGCATAGCATATTATCCCATAAGCTATGTCTTAAAAATGAAAGTGGGGAGATCTGTTTATATGATCTCAGACTCACTTTCTAAAATATTCAAGCCTACATTCCTTAAAACAAGTCAACTTGAAATTATAAAATGTCAAATTAAAATTTAAAGAAAATAATAATAAAATATAGCATAAGGTAGGATCAAGGTAGGCCACCTAGGGTACTTGTATCCCCAGGTTCCAAAACATGCTCAAATAAGAGAATCACTATGAACGAAAGGTTGGAGTGAGCTAAATGGAGGGAGTTGTATCCCATGTAATCCTTAGAATGTTGTAAAATACCTCAACACCCTCCTCAAAGCATGAAAAGTCCTAGCATGGAAGGCGCCTTTCATATGAGGAAATAAATCTACGAGAATAGGGACCCACTGATGAAAGGGCAATGAGGGTGTCCAAAGTGGTTGCGAGTCAATATGAGTGTCTTATAGATTAAGTAGAGGCCACTAGAGCGTGCAGACATGATATGGATCCATGTCCCCCAATGGCCAACCCTTATGGTACCGAACAATAACCCTAAGGTTACAAACCCCTATAAAGGGTAGTCAACATCGCCATTAAGCCAGAGTACCCATAACGGGGGACCAAAGTGCACAACCATGATCACTATTTCCCAATAACACCCATCATGGTCGAAAAAATTGGCCCTCTCTCCCAAGGTACACCTGAAGGTGTGATCGTTACTCATGTAACGTAAAAAGACCAATCTAAAATTAGGGATAAACAATGAATAAATTACAAATTTATCAAAATTTGCAACAATAAAAAATATATAATGTTAAAAAATGTGAAATCCAAACCCCAAAATATAATCAAACGATACAGAATATTTAATGTTATATAACTTATCCTTGTCTAAAGTAAATAGGGTAGATGAAGGTGCCAATGACAATATAATCAAACCTTATAGAAGTCTTTATGTTAAGGAAAAATGTTGTATCACTTAACCTGTTTAATCTAATAAGATAGACAAAGGTAAATGATGTATAACTTATTTTTATTTAATATAAAATGATAGATAAAGATGTTAATTTGACATAGTAAGAATATAAATGTGTGAATAAATTTATAATGACATGACAAAAATAACAATAGCTTAATAGATTTATATCTAGCAATGTAATGTTCCCAAAAGTTGAAAATACAAAAAATATATTTTTATAGGCTAGTAGAAAACTACCCAAAGAGGATCATTATTACTCCTGTGGAATTACATGCACTAGTTAACTTTCAATCTCTTGAGAAACTGCTCATACTATCTTATCAATCTCTTATCCATTCAGTGATTATTAATTAGTTTACTTCTTATGTCTTAATTTTGTTATTTAAACTATTGGTACATCTTAGTTATTATTGTGGGTGAGTTAGTGAATTGTAATAGTTCATTGATTTACTTTTACACATGTGTACTCTATTTATTAAGTATAACTAACTTAACTTTGTTGATGGGAATAAAGTGGTGGAGTGGCGCGACTAGTTCTCCCATGATGATCTAAGAGGTAAGGTATTACTTGGTTATGCACGCTTATTTAGTTCAATCAAGCTAAGGTACCTCTCTCTTTTACTTATGCAATTCATTACTTGTGATGGGATCAAATGTATAGTGTGTTGGCAGCGTTGGTCGTCAATAACCTGCTACTAGTTATTACATTGCCTATCGACTTCTTTTTTTTTCAAAATTGGTAAGTGTCATTAACATCAATTTAGCGATTACAACTAAATTTCCTGTACATTAATTATTTTTCATTATGGTCTTACTTTCATCATTTTTAGATGTCATTAATATATTTTCGTGCTATGTATATTTTTACTATATATTCTTTTTAACATTTCTTATGTTCTCTTATTGGCAGGTTATTAATGGTTTGAGAACAAAGGTTTGGATTTGATAGTCCGAGAGATTTACATGGAATACTTTGTATGCCATGGTGCTTAAGCCTAAATCCCTTAATACTATGGTATTAAACCCTAAGTTCTAAACCTATGTAATAATCCTTATCTACAATTCTAAGCAAGGGTTTTAAAACTTTGAACTAGCACAACCTATGATTAAGTATTATGACAATACTAGCATAGTGCAAGCTCTAAATTAAGTTAATGTTGAGGTTTAAAGTTTGGGGTAATATAATATATGGTATGGACCATATCTTACAGGGTTTAAGTGATGGTATGAAGGGTGGTGATATTTGAGACAGTATAACAAATCGTGACTATGGGAGTGGGTTTTTTGAAACGTTAATGGACTCCATCGTGTAGCATTTAATGCTCTTCATGAACTGTGACGGCCTTCCCTTAAGCTTGGCTCATGATAACTGTGCAATGTATTTGTCATTTGGGGGTTTCGTTGTTTGGCTCTGCGCAGAGGTATGGCTGTGAAGGTGACCTCCTGCTTGTGAAGGTAAGCCCATGTGAACTCTTAAGCCTGCACATTGTTTGGTTTATAGTTTGGAAGTAATGGCATGCTCCTCATCCCTATTTGGTTGTTGCTTCCAGGTGCCGAAAAGTATTGAGGGCAGCGTGGCTTCAACATAGTTGGCTTTCAGTATTGCATTTGTGGCCATGGTAAGCCTGCTCATCAAGCTTATGCTTATCACCGTTCAATCTTGTGGCAGGGTTATGTCTCGACTCGTTGTTTGGTTGGGGTTTGATGTTGTAGAGAAAATTATTTTTCCTTCGGTATTGAATACATACTTGGTTTATTAAAATGGAGGCATTATGCCATGACTTGATGCTTAGGCCATTTGGCTGTGTGTAATGTTTATTTTGGCTATGAACTCATGACAGTTTTGGTTTTGGGATTTTAAAGCCATGTAATGCACCATTGCAAGCAATGGTGCCATAGCCCATTGGCCCCCTGTGTAAAACCTTGTTCTTAGCCTTCAATGGTGATTGTGTACAGACATTTGGGATTACAGTGTAAATAGATGTATGGTTTTGATAATATGTAATGCTTAAACTTGATAAGTGGTTTATGCAATTTTACTCCTGCGTTTTTATGAGGCACTGTTTTTAAATGAGTTGGAGTTTTTAATGGATAGAGACATATGCCTTACCGAATGCTCTGTGCATAAATTTTATTGATTTGTTTGATTAAGAAATAATTCAATATCTTGATAACATGGGAAAAAGGCCATGTCGTCAATGGCATGAGCCTTCGCATATTGTTGTGATAGATTTTATTTAAATTGTTTGTGGTATTTGTTTTCTATGTATTATGACATTTAGAGTATAAAGATGTAGACAACATGGGTATAGGCCATGCCGTCAATGGCATGTGCCTTCCCACGGGCTGTGATGGTGTAGAGTAGGGTTTAGAATGGTAGTGACTGTGTATTGTATTTAAAATGTTACTTGCTCGATGGACAGGACTTATGTGAGCACTTGTGTGTTAGTGGTTTTCATGGTGGATAGGGTATGCAGAACCTCAATGGCACTCGTTGTTTTTAAATAACTTGGACTCTGTATTAGAATGTTTACTCAACGATGTTGTGATGTAGCTAGAGTCTTGTGACCTCTCTGCTAGCCTAGGCATTTTAATTATATAGAAATTGTGTGAGTCATGGCATGTGACTCGGTATATGACCTTTGTTGATTTGGGCCAGGGCGATTTCAAACTATGAAATCTCTTATATGAAATAATGGAAATGGTAATAGGAAAATACTTTATGGATTTGTTTATGCATTTGATTATGGTGATGATTTATGTTATGATTCTTATTTTGGATTTTAATTATGTTTATGAAATTAAGTGGTAACCTATGAGGATCAATACCATGACCTCTGTTTGTTAAATATGACCTTTGTTTATTAATACAGAGATGTATGAATGTTACTTGATGACACTTTTAGATGGATATTTAAAATGGATCTTATATGGGACTATTAAAAATATAATTCATGTGAATTATGGTGTTTTAAAATTGATGTTAAGACTATAGGTTTTATAGCAATGTCTTGATAAGGACCACATGGATGGTCACAATATCCCTCTCATAATTATTAATGATGATTTATTTATGTGAAATATTCTTAATGTAATTAACTTTGGAAAATGAATGCATAGATAGTTTTTATAGAGATTTATACCTAATAGTTTATTTATATGTATATATAGTTATCTTATAAAAGAATATATTTGGTTGTAAGTAATACCCTAGGGTATCTTTGCAGTATTTTTATTTCTTTAAACTTACTCCTATGGTTAAATCTACTATAATCTGAAACACATGTCTGTATTGACAAATGTAATATGTCAATAGAGATATAAGTAATAGGTGAACAACTAAATAGTAGATCTAGATTTACCTAGTATACAGTATAAATTTTTGAATATGAAATGAATACAGAACACAAATTTTGAAGATTGGAACCTAGCTATATACAGCCTATGATAATAATATTTTCAATCCTATGAATATTGAAGAGAAATAAAGAACCTAGAAAAATATAGGAAGAATATCAATTACCTAGGGTTAGTAAAATATATAGAATCTTTTACATAAAGCAGCGTGAATTTACCCTAGAAATGAACTTTGACATATTAAGAATTCGTACATGTGATTTATTTTCCTAAAGCTCCTTTAATGGCTGAACCTGAACACTTTTCAAATAACCAGTGTTATCAATTTAAGACAAATCTGACCTCTCATTTTGATGACCAAATCACTTGGGAAGTACCATGTTCCTCCCAACCATGACCCGAAACCCTTCCTTCCAACCATGACCCGGAACCGTTCCCGGTTCTAATCTGGATCCCCTCGAGATAGAATCCAACATGCAAGTAGCTTAGAGCTCCTAACATAGGGTTTCCTAATTGGTATTCAGTTCTCTAATAGTCATCTTTTCCTTGCAAGAGAAAATTCTCCAAAAAAACACTTGAGAGCAAAAACAGGCAGAATAATAATTTTCCAAGAGAAAAATCAGAACCCCAAGCCTTTGCTTGGATTGAGTCTTTATAGGTAGACTTTTCAGTCGCAGTTAAATCAAGAAATCCTTGATATCTTGAATTAACTCTTTTCAATTTACTGGGGTAATTTTCAATTCTTAACCTAGGAACTTTTAACTAGTTCCTAGTTAGTCTTTCATAGTTATTACACTATTTATTAAATAATAAATAATAATTGGTGGAGTTTCTCTTCTTTCTTTATTCAATTATATAATTAATAATAATTAACTCTTTATATATACTATGTATAAAACACATAGTATTAAAATACTTGTTAACATTTGTCTTCGGGCATCATGTATCATGATCCCTAGACTTAACGACACTTCCTTCCGAAGTTCAAGTAGATAGATGGCTTAGGTCTAGTAGGCTAGGCAACTCTAAACATCCTTGCATGTTGGATTTCTCTCGTATAACATGGCATTTCTTCAATACTTTGATGGGAATACAGAAATTTGAAATTTCATTTAATCACTTATACATAAGTATGATGATGATCAATATTTTTCTCAAGCTGTTTTCGCTTGGAAGTTATTAAATTATTTTTAGTAACCCCTAGCGCTTACTAGAGCCCATACTCAATGCTTATAGCATGGAGTTACAAACATAGTGCAATTCGAGAGCTTCTGCTCAACACTAAATGCAAAGATATACACCTAGGGATATAATGGCCAAAGATCCAATGCTCCATAGCTTATGCTCAACATCGACATGGAATGCTTCAAAGCTTATGCCCAACATTTCCAATTATATTTTCATGTGTCGAGAGCTTTATGCTCAACACAAATGTAAGTACTCATGTGCTCCAGAGCCTCTCGCTCAACACAAAACATGTCATCGATCATGTGCTTCAGGGTCCACGCCCAACACACACATTTCATCAATCATGTGCTTCAGGGTCCACGCCCAACACAAACATATATATATATATATATATATATATATATATATCATCAACAATTGGCTTACGTCCAATATACAAAACAAATCATCATGTTTATATGCAGTGGGATCTTTGACCCAATATAAAATATAAAATTAATATAATTATCATGATCCATAGGCCTATGCCTTTAAATGGTAGGTCCAAAATTCGTGACATTACAAGTAAAGTTGAAATTAAGAAAATACAAAAAATGCATCATCTAAAAAGTGAGCTTGATGGTTAAAGAAATATATTAAATGAAAATTTTTTATAGTTTAAATTATTATATTGAAATCAAAATAATTACTTGATTTTTATATATTATAATATTATTGAACTATCAATAATATATTAAAAAAATATTTATTATATACTAAAAGAAATATAATTTTTTGAAATACAAACATTTCTTCAATATTTACACTTTAAAAAATACTTACACCTCAAAACATTTATTACCCAATAATTCTTGATACATCCAATTTTATTATGGATTTAATAAAGTAACCAATTGAAACTTTGAAGATTTATCATGTCCCAAGTATTTGATGCATAAAGCTCAATTTTTATCAATAAATATGTTGAATGCTACAACATCTATTGGAGCCAAAAGAAACAAGCTTCCTGAGAAAATACTCGATTTCAATAAAAGGTTTTGTGGTACGCACTCTCTCCCAAAGAATAATATTCTATAGTGTTTCATCTATGTTTTTTAATTGCAGTTTTTTGGTCCATGCTTTTTTATTCTTTCTTTACCCCTTGAATTCACAGTCATACAAAGTCTGTTGTGATTAATTTTCTTTTTGCAGTCTATGCCATTTACGATCTTGTTTTACTCAATCTTCTATTTGTTCATGTGTTCTATTCTTTATATGTCGCTTGATAACTTCACACACTAACGTTCTTTGTTTTTCAATTTCAAAATTACCGTTCTTTGTTTTTCAATTTCAAAATTGGGAAGAGAAATAATCATGTTTTGTTAATATTTATTTTAGGCATGTATACACCATAACACAAAAGAAAACATGAAATTCAAAAGGGGTCTATATATTATGTTCGAAAGTATTACTATCGAAAATCGTATAAAGAGGCTAACCCTCTCATGCTAACGGGGTTAGTTGGTGTAATTTGAGGATTATTTTGTAAGTTTTTCTTTCATGCCTTATCCTAGAAGAAAGGCCCCACTTCACTCATAAGGAACTATCACTTTAATTATTTTATTAGATAGATTTATCATAGTTTGTTTCATAATATTTAACGGCGTAGTTGTTGATGTTACTTATGGATTTTTACTTATATGTTGATGGTTTTTAATTGCATGGACTGCTTCTTGTATAATTTGGACCAATGAGAGGGGATAGTCTTAATTGTTATTACTATTATTTCTGTAGGGTGGAGCTTCATTTTAATTTAATAGTACCAATCGTCACTACTATTGCTTTTGCCCCGTGGAGTTTCATTTTAATTTATGACTTTTTACTGATTTCGCTTTAAAGGATAAAATCGTTATCTTCAATATTACAAGAGTGGCATTCTACTTAAGAATTTTTTATCTAATTTAAGAGAGAGCTATTACTTATTGCATAGATTCACTTTTGTAGGTGTAATTTCCTTTTGAGTAGGACTGTGTGAGTGTCATTTCCCTTTTACCAGAATTATGTGGAGTGGTTATGATCTCTTTCTTAACATGATATTTTTTTATTTAATATCTTTTTGTACAACTATGTGCAAGATAATTAGAAGTGTGTTTATTTCTAAGAAAGAGCATTTTGGTTAAGTTTTCCATTCATTAGTTGCATAATGAGTTAATTCTACCAACACTATTGAGGAAATTGTGGTCTAGATAGACTTTGCATGTAACCTTGAAATAAATACATAACATGGAGTGATAATTAATGCTATTATTTAGTTTTGCTCGGAAGACATTTAGAAAGCATCATTATTTGGGCATTCTTAATGTGAGATTATAAATTTACAAAAGTTTACACTAGTGGTAGTTTAATTACATCATCTCTCGTGTTAGTTAGGTATGATAAGAAAAGATGGAAGGTAAGAAGTTATGCGTTTACCCCCAATCCCTCAAGTAGGAAATATATGTAGTAGAATCATATCTCATCTACATTGGAGCATATAGATTTCATCGGTAAAAGGGAAGATAGTATACATGAATAGAGTTAGAGGAATCCCCCCCCAAAAGAATAACACTATAGGTACAGGACGTTAAGTAAAAATAAGTAAAAAAGGACCAAGGCAGAAAAACATATAAACATGTGTGTGTGTGTGAGAGAGAGAGAGAGAGAGAGAGAGAGAGAGAGAGAGAGATTATTTCAAAGGAAGAATAACACTAAGCATGTCACAATGTTGTTAAAGTGCAATATCATGCACGAAACAATCCCCAACCTATTTCAAAAGGTAGTTTAGCTACAATAGTATAAGTTGAGCTACAAATTCCTTCACAACGAAGAGGGGAATTAGAGGAATACAAGCCTCAACAAAAATCAATGTATCTTCGATACCATTAGGAACCAAAGTTTTAATTCCTGCAGAAGGAGAAGGGAAATAGAGGAACATGATCATCAATGTTTATCTCCTAGATGAGTAGTAGTCCTTTAGGTGTGTATTCATGATGGAGTCTGTCCTACTAACCCTTTCATCTAAGAGACAAGTGAACTTATTTCATCTTAAAAAATACTTCCCCACTTTTGAATCTTAGAAAAATATTGGTGATTATGGGGAAACATGGCTCCTCCAAAATACACAATCGAATTCCCCATTGCTGAAACCTAGGGAGTAGCATCTATGAATTGTATTTCATTATTATCTCTCCTAAATTTCCATGGGACAACTATCGAGGACCCAAACAAATTCTTGTTCAAATTTTATGTTTTATGTCAAAGCTACAATTAGAACATATATTTATATAAATTACAAAAAATCCTACCACCTTTAAAAGGGTGACCTTGAGATGGTTTACAAGTCTAAGTGGTGGTACTATAACCACATTAGATTAGATGAACCAACCCTTCCTTGATAAATACTAGGGATATCATAGATCAAGGGAGATAAGAGAAGATATATTTAAGATGAAATAGAAAGAAGAAGAGAATATGGAAGATTATGTAGAATGCTTTCATTACAATTTCCAGAGGTATCCACCCGCCACTCTCGTGGTGACATCTTGAAGACAATATTGATATAAGGAATGAGAACACATATATAGATACATTAAACCTAACGGGAAAGGAAACATATCCAATAAATTTATGAAACGATGTGTGACTGGTGTAGAATAAGTTCTCGATGATCCTTTGAAAGAAAACCAAGGTTAGAGACAATTCTACAAGGTCCCAAAATAATCTAACAAGGGAAAAATCCATGTGAAGATTGAAACTTTTGTAGAATACTTTAAAACCGATATTGTCATAATATTGTCTTCATAGATGAATGTGTTTCAAGCTAAAGATAAGAAATTTTAGGTCAAGAAGGAACTTGACATCTTCTTCTCGAAATGTAAACATAAACGCTCCTAAAGAGAACGGCTAGTAAAATTTATTGAAACATGTGGAAGTTGCAATCAATATCACCCTACAAAATCATGCCCATATTTATCAAGACAAAAATCAGTTTACAAGGTAACCAATGCAGAGGTGGAACTGGCCTACTTTTTATCTCCAAGGTATTTTTTATCTCCGAAGAATACATGGAAATCCTGACCTCTAGGTATGAATCAAGTCTCTTCTACTATTTTCATACTTCAAATAGTTAGTGTAACCCTTAATGGCCACAATATTCCACTCCACATTATAAAAACCACCAACAATTTCAGTATCCTTGATGTTAGGTACAATCTCCATATCAATTAGTTCAAAATTCCCCTTAAGAGCACAAAAATCCTTCCTTCTATGCATAATAATTTCGAGTACCCCAACAACAATTACATCTACCACTACCTCCACAATTACCTATGCAACCACAATTGCAACTTCCTATGAATGCACCAATGAATACTCCAATGAATGTTCCTATAATTTGAAATTAATTTCATGTACAATCCAATCTTAATCTAAACAATAAGATGATCCAGAAAGATGAAACTTCAAGCTTCCTATCCTATAGCATTAGTGCTAGGATTGATTAATCCTTCCTTTGCCAACTTAGTTTATCTATCCATTTTCCTAGCTTAAGAGATCTCCATCACTTCAATAGTATAGCCGACACACCTAAAGGCCACCTACACCTACCTCTTATTGCGCCTCTTTAAGTGCCCAATTCTTTAATGCTTGGTGGTTGGTTGCGTCTATAGACACACCAGTCACTTTACTTTAGTTGTGCTAATACTATAATTATATATAAAAAATATAAAAAATTTGACATAGATAATAAGAAATAGCGGCCACCATGCGAATGTTTCTCTATTTAAATTCAACATTTAAGTCCTTTCAACTTAAATATTGAAATGGTTACTACTGTTTTTTTCCACGATTTGTGGTCGTAGATGTACCAAAGGGGCAAAAAATAAGATATACCCATTTTCCTTGAATATTTCCCTCTTTCTCACATCAAACTCTTGAGGATCTTTGGTTTTTCCTCTCAAAATTATCATTAGTGTATTTTTCTCCCTTAAAATGATTATTAGACATTTTTTTCCTCATATAACAGTTATTCATCTCAATCGATGACTCCATTCACTAGATACGAATATTTTGTATAGGTTTTATGAGTGAGATCCTTGTCTGTATTTTAATGTTTTTTTATTTTTTAACTGTGGTAATCAAGGGTGTAGTCTCTACCAAAAACATTGGGTTTTTAAACTTTAACACAGTGAGATTCCGCATAATCATGCCATGAAAAAATTATGAAATTTTTCTGCGGTTTACTATTCGATCCGCCTTATTCGAATCTTATCAAATATCGCCAGCTTAGAAATTACAAGCTATTATTTTAGTGCTATCAAAGCCACACAAATTAAATTACAAATCAATTATCAACTTGTGCACAGAATCAATTCAGGCTGCATGAATCAGAATCTAGATTATCAATATTGCTCGCTATTTCTTCAACTTACACTTAGGATTGCACCATCCGTATTTTTCCACTCATTTTTCTGTGATCAAATTGTCGTTGATACCTTGAGCCTTGTTCACTAATATTCCATTTGTTCTATTCAATTATTTTCTCTATATTCTGCGCAGGAATCTTCTCTGGAGGTAAAGATATAATACAACTTTTTCAGAATTCTGTCTTGTAATAATTATGAAACAAGCAATGATCGCAGTTTGATAATTATATTCGCAGGCCACAAGTAGAGCTATTGTCGTTATACACAGTAAATTCATACACCGGTTGTGCAAGCCATTGACGCGGTTGATTGCAATAGCGTACCAGATTTACGATACAATTATATTGACAGTCGAAATTATTGACACTATCTCATTAATTGATGATGTTGCACCACCCAATTCCACTCTGCACGTCCTCAGGTTAGATCCATCGTAATGCTGATTTATCAAGCGTCAATTTGTAGTGTAAGCCTTTATATGTATTTCTTTAGTCATCGTTTTCTCGATTATTCTGTACAAGAATATTCTCCCTAGGGTAAGAGATATGATACTCTAATTCTCGCAAGTCGCAATTAGGGCTAGGGTTCTCATACATAGTAAAGTCATGCACGGGTTGCGCTGGCCAGTGATGCCCTTGATTGCAACCCTGTAGCAAATTTACTCTGCAATTATACTATTATAATGAAATTTTAAATTTTTATGACAACTCATTAATTGATTATGCAAGAAAAACGATTGCGCCAGCCATTTATTCTAAAGTTAGATGTTGTAATTGTTTGTGTAACAGTTGTAATTGTTTGTTCGCATAGAGATATTTGTATTCAAGAGATTTCATCACTTAAAGAGATTTGTATTCAAAAGATTAATTGATCATAAATATATTCTTAATCAACAAAATCTCAAACCATTAACATCGGCTCAAAATTGGTGTGGGTGGTAATTTAAAGTTGCAACAAATAATTGTTTGTTAGATATTTACTTAAAAAAAATAATTTATATGATTAATAATGATATGACAATTATAAAGCATTTGAATAAGTTTAATAGTTAAGAATATGCTTTATCTTCATAAAGATCACATAAAATATGTAATCTATTAAAAATAAATACAAACTCAACACTTATATATGTAAACATTCTTTTATATATATATATATATATATATATATATATATATATATATATCCACAAGATCAATAGTTAAAAATAAATAATTACAAATTCATCAAAAATTCCATTATGGATAAAAAATATATAATGTAAATAATAATAATAATAAATGAAAACCAAAACTCCAAAATTTAATCAAAAGTTATGGAAGAATCCATGTTATATAACTTGTGTAATGTCCCTAAATTTCATTAAAATAAATAAAAAATTGTAGACTAATAAAATACTACAATTCAAGGACATTGTTTAAAACTTTTATGAAATAAAACTTGGTTGGTTGTCTATTGAACCTAAGTGTAGTAAGCTATTTTTCCCTCTATGTGTTTTCATGTCTCATGATGATGTGTTTATGTGATGTTTTTCTATCACTTCGACTTGTTTGTATTGTTACTCTTTGTGTCTACTAGTTGCACACATTTTTCGACGCTTACATTATGTTATATTTTACTTTTATTTTGTCTTTAAATTCATTTATGGTTTTATTCATAAGAGGTTGAATTGCCTTGGTAAGGGGTGGAGAGGCGGGGTTTTATCCCTCCAGGGACCGCTCAGAAAGGTAAAGATTCCTATTGCTAAGGGGCTTACTTAGTTAGTCATGAATTAATGCAGGCTCCCACTCTTGTGCAGGTTATTTCGTTAGTGAACTTTGCCTCACCATGGAAAATAAAAAAATCCTATGTCTACAACAATACATCTACACTACACTATTTTTGTTTATGGCACGGTGAAAAGAAGACTAAAGTCCACGCCTAACTATACCTAATTCGTATGTAAAAGAGGTTCAAAAGATTAACTTTATGCATGTTTATAAACTTTATGGTATATATTAGTGATAAGGTTGAAACCTTAATGGCATTGTAATATATGCTTGAAAACTATATGATAAAGGGTTTATGGTTATGGCATATTCCATATGCCATCGAAAATTTGCATTAGCATGACATTTGAGGGTTTAAGGTTTAAACGTTGGTGGATGGTGAACTATGGAATAACAACGTGAACAAACTATAGAGTTATGGGTTTTCGATTTGATTGACAGTGGTCGACAAGGTGGCGACATAAATGCTTCTTAGGAAGCACAACCATAATAAATCAAGCACTGGGTAGGGTTTGTCAATTGTTTCATTTGGTATTTCATTGGTGGAGGTTGGGGTTCTCTTGTTTCCTCATGCCATGTTGCACAACTCAACAACCCTCCCTCTCTCTCATTCGTAAGCAATGTCGTTGTTCTCCAAAACGTAATATTTCAGTTTGATTTTGATTTTGGTTGTATAATCCTGATAGCAATTTTGTTGGTTTGAAAAGGTGACATAGCATGGCTCTATCATGGTTTGATGGTGGTGCCACAGGTTTCTCGCCCAACTGTTATTCGGGTAAGCCCTGAAATTTCCAAGTCCCTTACTACTCTGTATTTGTTTTGATAGAGATTTCAAAATCTGGGTGGGCAAATGTATTAGTGTGTAGTTTTCTTGGTTCGGGTTTGATAGTGGTTGTGTAACCAAGGGATGCGACTCTGTACTCTTCTTGTAATATCCTGAATTTTTTACCTAACACTTATGGGCATAAGTCCCATTGCATGTGATGTTGTTTTGATGTTATATTTTTATATATTGGGCATAATCCAAATTCATATGTTTTATTTAACATGTATATGACTTCATGTGTTTGGCGTGGATCCCGAAGCACATAATTTATGAGCTGTTTGTGCTTAGCGCATGTTTTGGAGCACATGAGTGATTTGATGTTTGTGTTGAGCGCGAGCTCTGAAGCACATGGGTATTTGATGTTTGTGTTGAGCACAAGCTGTGAAGCACATGAGTGAATAATGATTGTGTTGAGAAAGAGATCTGAGGCACATGAGTATGTGATGTTTTGTGTTCAGCATCAGCTCTAGATCAAATGAGTTATGAAACATTTTTGTTGAGCATGAAGCTCTGAAGCACATGAAAAGATAAGAATTGGAAGTGTTGGGAATAATCTACGGATCATTCCAAGTTGATTTTGAGCATAATATCTAGAAAATTGGATACTTGGCCATTGTATCGCTAGGTGTATCCTACAAATACATCCTAGCATTAGTGTTGAGTGAGGAGCTCTCGAATTGCACTAAGTTGTAGCTCCCTGTTTCTTAGCGTTGAGTAAGGGATATGAATAAACACTAGGATTTACTGAAAAATTAATATATTGAGTGAAAATGACTCTAACAAAACTTCGACCTCATCTTACTTATTTTTAAGTTCATGAAATGAAATTTTGAATTCCAGTTTCTCATCAAGAAGAGAAGAACTACCATGTTATAAGAGGTAATCCAACATGCAAGGAGGTTTAGAGATTCCTAACCTAGTTGACCTGACCCCTACCTCGAGGCCTTAATAAAGAAGTGACTATAAGATAAAAGAAAAGAATCATGTGATTTGGGATCATGCTATATGATAGCCAAAGTAAAAATATTAACAACGATATGTGTGTATATATATTTACATATAAAAATAAAAGAGTAAGCCTATGTAGTAATAATCGTAGCTATATATAATAATGGAAGGATCTATGTATTATTATGTATTACAATAATTAAATTAAATATTTAAATACCTAAAAGAGTAAAAATAGGAACTAGTGAAGAGTTCCTAAGTTAAAAAAATAAAGATTAATTTCACACAAATTAAATAAAATATTATTTCAAAAAAACAAATGATTCTTTATTTAACTATCCCCTTTCCTAAATATTGACTATAAAGACGCAAGCCAAAGAAAGGCTTGGGGATCTATTCATTTTTCCATCTATTCTATCTCATCATTATTCTCCTAAGAGTTATTAGAGAGCATTTTTCCCGAAAGGAAAACCAATATGGTACATAACCTGTTATCAAAGATAGGTGAATCCTCACCTTTAGGAGCTCTAGATTACTTGCATGTTGGAACCAGCTCGAGGGGGTCCGGATTGAAACCAGGAACAGTTCTCGGTCATGGTTGGGTGGAACGTGGTATTTTCCAAGTTATTTGGTTAACAGATCTTGGTTCAGAATTGTCAATGTTCTTGTTAATATTGTGTGCTTGAGTGTGCAAGGTTTCTAGCCATTAAATTAGCTTCAATTTGCACATATGAGATGGTTCAACCTTCCTTACAGTTCATACATATTTTTATTAAAATACGGTTTATGATCTTGAATGAAATTCTACATAGTAAATGTTTTCTTAGCTAGGTTTTCCTTTTGTTTACAAAACCTCAAAAGTATGAACCATTTTGCATCTAAACCCTAGGAGAAATATAGTTTACATTTTTTGAGTATTATTCTTTTTATATATATTTCTATCTTAAATTTAGGCTTCTGTGTATTTGTGAATTTTCTATCAAATTTCATCTTAGGTTTGAAGTCTTGATTATTTGAGATAATTAGTTTCCCGTATATTGTTCAAACTTAGAAGCAATGTTTAAATAGTTTTTCTTAAAAAAAATAGACAATTAAACCTTATTAGGATTTAAACTAGATACACAACATGTTAAATAAATAAATAATCCACAAAGCTAAAAAGAATCAACTAAACCATAGCTCATATCTCCTACAAACCTTTTAAAAATCAACTCTCCACATAAAAATACAATGTTGAAAGATTTCATATTGCGAGTGAGCATGCTATTATTGTTTCGATATTAAATTCAGATATAAACAACATTTCATAAACACTGTTAAGAGTGTGCAAAATAATTTTTAAATCAATAGTAAACCATAAACAATTATAAGTCGTAATAAACTCATGCGAGCCATCGAATCCTCTACAAGATTTCCTGCAGGATAAACCACATATAAGTTCCATTACAAAATATTTTACACAAAGTCGAGCCATCAAAACCTATTAAGGTTTGGTCATAGGAAATTTTCATATTACAAATATATAACCTACTATAAACAGAAACCAAGAACCAAACACATATCTATATAAACCAATTGATTAACCAACATAGTCGCACCCACGATTGAATCCTGTGGAATGCCTACCAAAAACTACCAACACATTTCATTTAAAATCCCACGATCGAATCGTGCATGAATAAAACATTAACCACAAATCTATTTCATTTTAAATCCTAAGATTGAATCGTATAGGCATCGTTGCTAAAGTAAAAACATAAATGCTGGGTCAAAAAAAATTCCAAATGTTAAGACAGCCCATGATTGAATCCTATATGTACTATGTCAAACACAAAACATAAATGTTGTGATTTTCATAGTAGGGTTTTTCCTCTCACGCTTCCTACCAATTCTTAAAATATAAACTACCACCTTCATCATTTTGAGCCATGTTCTATGCATTAATTCCACAAACCTATATTAAACTGTAATATCCTGAATTTATACCTAACACTTATGGGCATAAGCCCCATTTCTTATGACGTTACTTTGATATTTTAATTGGTATATTGGGTCTAAGACCCCACTACACATGAACATGATTATTTATTTGATATATTGGGAGTAATCTGATTGCATATGTTTTATATATGATTTCATGTGTTGGGTGTGGACCCTGAAGCACATAGTTCATGAGAAGTTTTGTTGTGAGAGAGGATCTCTGGAGTACATGAGTATTTTATGTTTGTGTTGAGCGAGAATATCTAGAACACATGAGTTATGAAAACCTTTGTGTTGAGCATGAAGCTCTGAAGCACATGAAAAGATAAAATTGAAATTGTTGGACATAACCCCTAGAGCCTTCCAAGTTGATGTTGAGCATAAGCTTTGGAACATTGGATCCTTGGCCATTGTATCCTTAGGTGTATCCTACAAATACATCCTAGAATTAGTGTTCAGCGAGAAGCTCTGTAATTGCACTAAGTTTGTAACTCCCTGTTTTTAGCGTTGAGTATGGGCTCTAGATAAGCACTAGTAGTTACTAAAAATAATTAACATGTTGATTGGAAATGACTGTGATAAAACATTGATTTCATCTTACTTATTTTTAAGTGATTAAATAAAATTTTGAATTTTTGTATCTCATAAGTACTAAAGAACTACCATGTTATACAAGGGAATCCAACATGCAATGAGGTTTAGAGTTTCCTAACCTAGTTGATATAAACCCTANGTGTGTGTGTATAAAGAGTAAGTATAGTGATAATACCAGTAGCTATAAGTAATAAATAAAGGATCCGCATGTTATTGTTATTACTATGATGATTAAATATTAAAATACCTACAAGAGTCAAAGTAGAAACTAGTCAAAAGTTCCTAAGTAAATATTAAAAATTACCTAAAGTAAATGAAAAGGGCTATTTCAAGAAATCAAATGATTCTTGATATAACTGCCCCTTTTCATGAGAAGTTTGTCTACAAGACCCAAGCCAAACAGAGGCTTGGGGAGTAATCTATCTATATTTGGAGGATTTCATAATTCTTCCTCATTACCTTCAAGAGAGTTCTTGAAAAACTTTTTTCCTAAAAATGAAACTGATATAGAATGTGATATCCGAGATAGGGAAGCCTTACCTTAGGATCTCTAAGCTACTTGCATGTTAGAACCATCTTGGGGGGGTCTGGATTGAAACTAGGAATGGTTCCGGGTCATAGTTGTGAGGAACGTGGTAATTACCAAGTTATTCGGTTATCTGAATAGAGGTAAGATATATCTATGAAATTGTTAATGCTAGGTATTTGAGTGTGTGGGATTTTCAGCCATTAAAACAACTTCATCTTGTTATGAGGTTCTTGATTTTATTTGCAAGTTACATAGTTTTTCTTATTAAATGAGTTTTAAATTCTAAATGGAGAATTAGTATGTGTCTCCCATACCTAGGTTATTTTATCTATTAAACAATTATAATCTAGTTAGGAAAATATATATTATTCATTATTTATAAATGATGGACTAAGCACCTTTAGTGTTATCTGTAGGAGGGTTTGGTTTCTGTTCATTTCTGCAATTTACTTCATGTTCGTTATTTTCAGGCTCAAAACATAAGAATAATATATCAGAGATGGTGTATCTACATCCTTTAAAACCCTAACTAGAAACACTTTATCAACCTATATCTATTTAAAAGAAAACATATATCTTATCTTTGCTCACATATTTCATATTTCCAGTAGGATTGTATTATTTACAATAAACCATACTATTATCTATAGCCTTAGCCTACAATATATACATAGAGTTATATCTTAAATATAACTTCTGAAACTTAGAAATATATATATATATATATATATATATATATATATAACTATAGCCTTTGTTTATATAAATATGTAAACACAAAATAAAATAGATTTAACATATCTGTAATAACCTAGTAAACAAACTACAAACAAACCATTTCCATTTTATAACTTTAATATCGAATTCCAAGCTATCGATACCTCTAAGGTCTGTAGGCACTATTTCATCATACATCATAACCATATTATATACCATTAACATAAAAAATCAAACATAAACTTAAATGAGCAAACACATTATCACATATCGTATCCATTAAGAGGTTACACGATCGAATTCTACCAGCATTCATGCCCGAAACAAAATATCCACACACAAATCACTTTAAACCCATGTAGCCTAGGATCGAATCCTGTGGGATCCTCTCTTAAAAACCCAGGTTACATAAAAAACCACAACAAGCATCTAATTCTATAGGGTTCGCTAGCAACATTTATGAATGTTGTAAATAACTTACAAGTATTCCACATAATCTATGCTAAAAAACATTAAATTGCAAGAAGAATTAACCATGAAATGAAATCGCTGACCTATCAACATTTCCACACAGTAATACAAACAAAATATACACGCTGTAATCATATTCGAGGATCACGACCGAGAAGCAAAGGAAAATCCATTAACATAAAAATAACCACTCTCTACAGTATCACAACTACGACATCCACATCGCAAGGTTTAACCAAGGCTCACGGCCATCCCCAAAATTAATTTGCATAGAAGTAAACAACACCATAAATCACTATTAAACAACATTTAAACATAATCACCATTAATCAATATTAATCAATGTTTCAACATTTCCCCATTAATCACCATTAATCACCATTTCAACATTTCACCAGCAATGGCAGCACAATAAGCTAAACCAACGCTTTTATATATAAAGCCAAGAGTTTAATTCTAGATAATGATTTACACAGAGTCACAACTCCGCCAAGATAGAGACAGTACCCATGAATAAACCCCGGTTGTGAATGTATACTTTTATACCCATCATAACTTATAAACAAAAAATAAATAGTCACAATTTCAAACAAAGGCACCATTGCAAGAAATGGTACTGCCACATTTCCAAGACCCATATTTAAAACCAAATGCAAGGTTATTCATTAACCAACGAAATCATACATACAAGCTACCAACCCAAAAATACATTACTAAGTAGAGTCATGATAGTCATGCCCCGAAGGCGCCAGAATCAAACATCTTAAACCCCAATACATCATATGCATATCTAGATTCCTTAAATACAAACGAAACTTTATACAGTCAAAACCCTTAAACATTCATTCATTCATCATTACAAACACCGAGCTCAAGGCTCTATTAAGCAACATCTACATGCAGAGATAAAAGTTCAAACTTGTTGGTACAAAGCTTACCCATGAAGGGTATCTCGTGGATATCCTGGTAGCCACCATGACCCATGAATTAGGAGCTTTGTCACCTGCAAACAAAGAACCAGAGAACGTTAAAAGTATACCAATCCTCCATCTAAAACAACAATTAAACAATGATGTAAATCTAGGTGAAGAGTATACCTTCCCAAGGAACAGATGCGAACCAAACCTCACGTAGGGACAAAAACCACACCCGAACAGAGGAAAACCAATGTAGAGTGAAATGAACCGTGCAACCATGATATACCAAGATTAGGGATTGATATTACCCCATCCCTAGGAGCATTTACTCCCCCACCCTGTCCAGTACCAATGTTGAAATATCTCCCTATGCCTATAGGTCCAAAACCCAAACATGACTTGCTAATGACAATACCTTTTACATTGAGACCCCCATCATTATATTCGTTGACCTTGGTAAGAAAAGATTCATGGCATATTAAATATTCCATGAATGGATCCATATCCATACCTTATGATGTATAAAATTTAAACACCATATGGCAAGTCTTAGGACTTAAGCCTTTAAACCTTTTGGGCATAAAAAATTTCCAAGCATATATTTATAAATATTAAGCGTAGGAATAAATTATGAAGTCTTAGAACCACAATAATAATGTTAACGAGTTAGACGTAGGTCTAAATAAAGACATCCATGCGTAAACAATAATGCCAATAGTAGTAGGAATAAATGCAAGGATAGGACTTTGGTCCATTTTTATTCAAAGGTAATGAAGTAGTTTAGCATAGGTAGCATGTCAATGTTTAGCTGTCGTAGAAAGTATTTCGTCACCTAATAAACCTGCAAAAAATGAAGAAGAGTTGCATTAGTTCAACATGATCTAAGTAAATCCTGTAACATCAAGTAAAACCAGTTACCTCTCCAAGTGGCCCTATAAGGGATACAAGTCCCACCACTCCATGCCTTGACAATTACATGTTAAGTCTGGATTTTCCATAAACAAGTGAACCAAACTTATAACCCGTAAGTAAGCTATAAACTGAACACACATACACACACATGCAAGATAAGAAGTGACCCATAAACAATATAGTCATCTAAATCATACCAAGTAACATAAACACATTATATAGAATCACATTAACAACTGCATTGGGAAAACATCTATAAATGGTAAGAGTAGCTTACGACATTTTAGTTTCGCAAACAAAGTTCGACACATTTTGCAAAAGTTAAGTTAATGCCCAGTTTAGGTAGTAACTAACTAGCCTGATATAAAAATTTATTTTTCAAATTTTGCAGACATTACAAGTGGTATCAGAGTTGAGTTTCAACACTAGGATACCTAATGGGCTTACCCGACATTCGTTACAGAAAATAAAATATGTTTTAAAAATGGTGTTAAGTAACATAATTTTTTTTTGTTATTAAAAAATTTCAATTGCATGATTAAAAGAACAGTTCAGATCATAAACACAAAAGAGGACAATATGTGTCAAGGAAAGTTGAATACCCCCACCCAGGAAGCATAACTAATGTTGGAACTAAAATCTGATATACTCAAAACCATACAAAGTATTCAAGAAGACTTACAAAGTTTCAAAGATGATAATCTGAATGAAAGAAAGGAACAAAAAGAAATTAATGAAGCCTTTCTACGGAACATGATGGGAGGAAGCCCACAGAGAAAACCCACTCATTCAACCAACAGTTTCAAGAAATAATTCTATCATAAACGAGCCAGCATCCCAAGAGAAGAAAGAAAAGAAGAACATACCTCTAAACCTCCAAAAAGAGATTGTCACAATCCTTCTAGTGATGATTCTCTTTCTCCTTGTATAAAGAAACAAATAGGTGATGACAATCTCTAGGGAGAGTTCAGAAAGATAAGAGCCCAAACCTATGAAGGAGAGATGAACACAGGGGAGAAAGCTAAAGAATGGCTTCTAGGTATGAGTATATATTTCTGAGTACATAACTACTCTAGCGAGATGAACGCTCATCTAGCCATCTATAGTTTAAATGGAAAAGCAGCTAGATGGTGGAGACCTAAAGCATACCAATAAATATGAGGTACGAGAAATCAGATGGAGTAATTTTCGTAAAATGTTTCAGGAGAAACACATGTTGGAAAGGTTCTTCGACAGAAAGGTGAAAGAATTTCATGAATTAAAGATGTGTTTCATGACTATGGATGCTTTCATTAACATATTTTTGGATTTATTACATTATGTACCTTACATAAAAGAAAATAAAGAGAAAATACAATAGTTTTTAGGATGTCTTCCTCCCAACTTTCGGGATAAGATTTAATTTGGCATGCCTAAAACATTGGACACCACACTACACAAATCTATGCTTTTCTATGAGCATGGATAGCTAAGGAAAGAAAACATCAAAAGAAGTAGAGATAGGTCTAGGACCTTGTTGGATAATTTCAAACTGGGTTTCAACCCACCACCTTACAAAAACCAGAACAACAACTTTCCAGCCAACAAGAACTTTAACCGAACTGGTACAAAGCCATATGTGCCAGCATCGAATGCTAATAAACTAGCAGCAAATGGGGGAGACAATATTGTCCCACTGAAATCAAATGCTATAAATTCAAAGGGCCACATTATGCCTGAGACTATAAGAACAATACAAATGGAGTCGTGCACAACTTACAAGAAGAACCAACAAAACAGGACATAGCTAAAACACCGTGAATTTATGCAGCCTTGGATGGCAGACAAGAAGACCATCAGGCTACTATGGATGATATAGAAGGTAAGGTTTCCAACACTTCTATTTCAATATTAATTGACCTTGGTGCTTTCTGGATCTATGTATCTCCTAAAACTATTGATGTATGTAAACTAGATAAATTTAAACATGATAAACCCTGGATGGTGCAATTAAACACGACTACGAAAGGAAAAGTTTATGAAATATTTAAAATCTCTGAGGTAAACCTCAATAGTTTTCCTAATAAAATAAACCTAAACATCCTACCCTTAGGATCGTATGATATACTTATCGGCATGGACTAGTTGGAAAAACACCATGTCATGCTCGATTGCTTACACAAGTCAATATTGTATATAGACACCCAATGGAATCTAGTAAACATTCAAGGAATACCTAAAAAAGTTTCCATAAGTCATATCATTAGAGGAAATTTCAACGCAAAATGGGCCTCCTAAGGAAAATTAATAAAATAATAAAATAATATTTATTAATTTTACAGGAAGGAAAGAAAAAACTACTTTTTTGTTCATATTTTCAACATATCTCCTTGTGTTCTTCCTCAAATTTCAATCAAGAGAGATTGTTGTATGCAGAATAAAATTTTGCATCTAACGTGTACCCACTCAACATACTTTTGACAGGACCCGCTACTCCAAAAACAAGAAATACCTAAGAAAATGTGATGATGACATCATCATGACATTTTTTTCAGGTATTTGTTGTTTTTGGGGTACCGAGGCATATCAAAAGTATGCCAAGTGGGTACTCATTGGATGTGAAATTTAGTTCCACATCCAACGAGCTCTCCCAATCAAAATTTGAGTTAAAAAACAGGGAGATATGTCGAAAATACGAACAAAAAAAGTAGTTTTTTTTTGTGATACCTCTCCCGAAATTTATATTAAACAATTGTTTAAGAGGTGCTCCCATTTTCAATTTTAAAGCATTTTCATTGGCTAATACATGATGGCATGGATTTTGTATTGTTTTTGGAAGGGCCATTTTGAATTGAAATTTCCTCTAATGATCCTCTTTACAAGCAAAGAAGTGCATTAGGAAAGGCTACAAACTATTTTTCATTAAACATTGAAGACATAGAAGATGAAAGAGAACAACAAATTGAGGAATTTATAGTTCTTATAGACTTCAAAGACATATTTCCTGAGGGGATCGTAGGATTACAATTGAAACGAGACTTAGATTTCTCAATTGAACTGATCCCAAGATTAGTTCTAGCTTCAAAATCCCCTTACCACATGAGCGCACCAGAGTTGGTGTAAATCAAACTGCACTTCCAGGAGTTGATTGAGAAGGGATGTATATAACCTAGTGTGTCCCATTTGGAAGCATCGATACTTTTCATAAAGAAATAGGATGGTACGATGCCGATGTGCATCTATTATTGACAGCTTAAGAAGATGACCGTCAAGAACTGTTACGCACTCCCTAGGATCGGTGACTTGTCTAATCATGTAGGAGGAGCCTAGATCTTTTTGAACATTAACCTGCAATCTAATTACCATTAGGTACATATTCACGATGAGAATATACAAAAAACCACCTTTCATACAAGGTACGGCCATTATAAGTTTGTAGTGATGCCATTCGGGTTTGCTAATGCACCCGCAAAATTTATGTGTATGATGAACAATATCTTTAGTAGATACCTGGATAAAAAAAATCATCTTTATAGACAACATCCTAATTTACTCTAAGAGTATGGAGGAACACGAGGAACATCTTCACATAGTGCTACAAGTGTTACGGGAACACCAACTCTACACCAAGTTTAGTAAATGTGATTTTCACAAACCACAGATACAGTACTTGGGTCACATAATCTTCGAGAAGGAGATTGTTGTGGACTCAAAAAATATTAAAGCCATCATTAGAGGAAATTTGGGGTCTAAAATGGGCCTTATAAGAAAACGCGCTAACAATAAATTTTGTGAGTTGGAATTCAAGAACCAATAGAATTTCAATAAAATGAGTCAACCATAATGGTTGAATTGACATATTTGTCATAAAAGAAAACTACTTTTTTTGTTCGTATTTTGGATATATCTCCCTTTCTTTTTACTCAAATTTCAAGCAGGAGAGCTCGTTGGATGCGGAATCTAATTCTGCATCCAACGAGTACCAACACTGCATACTTTTGATGGACCTCGCTATCCCAAAAACAAGAAATACCTGAAAAAATGTGATGATGACATCATCATCACATTTTTTCAGGTATTTCTTATTTTTGGGGTAGTGGGGTCCATCAAAAGTATGTAGTGTGGGTACTCGTTGGATGTGGAATCAAATTCCGCATCCAATGATCTATCCCGCTCATAATTTGAGTAAAAACACAGGGAGATATGTCGAAAATACAAACACAAAAAGTAGTTTTTTTCATTCTTCCTCCAAAATTAATAACTATTATTTTATTATTTTAACTATTATTTATTATTTTAGCTATTATTTTATTATTTTCCTTTGGAGGCCCATTTTAGACCTCAAATTTCCTCTAATGAGAATATTGACCTACCCCTACTAGTGTCACCAACACTAGATCCTTTTGGGTATTAGTTGGTTATTACCGGAAGCTCATTTAGAACTTCTCAAGGATAGCTTGACCTATCGCCACTTTTCAAAAGAAGGAAAACACGTTATTGTGGATGACCAATTGCGATGAAAGTTTTCAAAACCTTAAATAGATTTTGACGATGGCACCGATACTACGAATTGTCGATCCTGGTGGGGATTTTGTGTTGGTTGTGGAGACCGATATTCGACATCCAGAGATATTATTCAGTTCTATTTTTACCCCAGATGTATTGTACACTCATTCCCCCACTTTGGGATGTTTGTTGGCCAACAGTTTTGTGGACCCATGGTATTGGGTTAACCGTAGTGTTTTTCCCATTTTATTTCCCCTATAAAATAAAGCATTGGAACATGACTGTGTATGGTATTATACATAGTCTTTGTAAACTAAACCAACTCTTGTATATATCAAAAGAAGAGTTTAATTACAGACAGTGATTTACACAGAGTCACAACTTTGACAAGCTAGAGACAATACCCATGAATAAACCGCGGCTGTGAATGCATACTTTTATACCCACAATAACTTATAGACAAATATTACACAGTCACGATTTCAAACAGAGGCACCATTACAAGCAATGGTACTACCACATTTCCAAGACCCATCATTAAAACAAAACGCATAGTTTTCCATTAACCAACGAAATCATACATACAAGCTAACATCCCAAAAATACATTACTGAGCAGAGTCATGATAGTCATGGCCCGAATTCACCAAAATCAAACATCTTAAACCCTAATACATCATACGCATCTCTAGATTCCTTAAATAAAAATGAAACCTTATACAATCAAAACCCTTAAACATTCATTAATTCGTCATTTTAAACACCAATCTTAAGGCTTTGTTAAACACAATCTACATTCAGAGATACAAGTTCAAAGTTGTTGGTATAGGGATTAACGATGAAGGGTATATCGTGGATGCCCTGGTAGCCACCATGACCCATGCATTAGTAGCTTTGTCACCTGTAACAAAAGAACCATAGTGTGTTATAAGTATACCAATCCTCCATCTGAAACAACAAGTAAACAATTTTGCAAACCAAGGTGAAGAGTATACCTTCCAAAGGCACAGATGTGAACTAGACCTCACACAGGGACAAAAACCAGAGAGCAAAACAAATAAAAAACACCGTATAGCCAAATCAATCATGCAGCCATGATACACCAATCTTAGGGATTGATCTTACCCCATCCTGAGGAACATTTACTCTGCCACCCTGTCCACCACCAACATCAAAATATATCCCCATGCCTATAGTTCCAAAACCCAAATGTGACTTGGTGTTGACAATACCTTTACATTGATACCCCCATCATTATATTCATTGACCATGCTAAGCCAAGTTTCATGGCATATGAAATATGCCATGAATGGCTCCATATCCATACCTTATTAGAATTAAAATTTAAACACCATATGGCAAGTCTTAGGACTTAATACTTTAAACCCTTTGGGAATAAAAACATTCCAAGCATATATTTTAAAATATTAAGCATAGGAATAAAGTATGAAATATTAGAACCACAATAATAATGTTAACCAGCTATACATAGGTCTGAATAAACTGATCCATGCATAAATGATAACGCCAATAGTATAAGTAATAAATGATAGGATAGGACTTTGTTCTATTTTTCTTCAAAGGAAATGAAGTAGTTTAGCATAGGTAGCATGTCAATTTTTAGCTATCGTATAAAGTCTTTCATCCCCTAATAAACCTACACAAAATGAAGAAGAGTTGCATTATTTCAACATGAACTAAGTAAACCCTGTAACGTTAAGAAAAACCAATTACCTCTCCAAGTGGCCCTATAAGGGATACAAGTCCCGCCATGACACCCCTTGACAATTACAAGTTAAGTTAGGATTTTCCATAAACAAGTGAACAAAAATTATAACCAGTAATTGATCTATAAACTAAACACACATACACACACATGCATGGTAAGAAGTAGCCCATAAACTGTATAGTCATCTAAACTATACCAATTAACATAAACACATTATATAGAATCACATTAACAACCACATCAAGAAAACATCTATAAAGGGTAAGAGAAGCTTACGACATTTTTATTTCACAAACAAAGCTCGACACATTCTGAAGAAGTTAAGTTAATGTCCAGTTCAGGTAGTAACTAACTAGCCTAATAATTTTTTTTTTCAAATTTTGGGGACACTACATAAACTATCATAATCAAAAGTTGTGTATACATCTAAAGGTCAATCCTAATCTTCGAAGCTCATGACTTTAAGGAGAAACCCCATTCTTAAAACAAATATTTAAAACTCTACGATTAACGAATACACAGTTAGGATGTATAATAAACATAAAAACAATATGTGTTGGTCTTGGGTTCAAATAAAGGCCGAGACAAGCTCATGGTCATAATAAGAAACCCCAACCACATTAAATAATAATCCATACATCAAAAAATACAAATGCATAAGATGTAAAATAATAAAGTCATGTTTTACTTACAATGGCACTGTAAAGAAAAAGATTTCACATCAATTAAATTCAAAACGCGGAGCTTATCCATTACAATGATAAACCCATACTTTACAAGCTTTAAAAATACAATACAATTTTATACACAGAGCCAAGTCTTTCTCTTAACATTCAAAGACTTTCCCCAAAATAGTTACTTACAATTTTCCATAGAAAAGGTTCATTATAGTCGCATCCCTTGGATTCCCAAACTATCAAAAGAACCCAAACCATCTATCAACCCATTAATCGAAACTACACAGTGCTAATGCTCCCAACCTAGATCTCATGTCTATGTCAAAGTAAACACAAAAAGGTAAGGGCCTTTACCTTTTGTTAGGAATTACCGCTTAAAGGTTTCATAAGCCACCTGTAAATCCCATCAATCTATGAATCGAGCCACCCCTGTCACCTACAAACCAAACATCTAGGAACCATGAGAAGTATGTCAAACCTCAACAAAAGAAAGAAAACATTACAATGCTACAGAACACGTAAATAGCATACCTTTCAGGTAAAAGGGAAGGTTATTGCACCACACAACATATCACCCAAGAGCTCGAGACCACTCAGATAGACCAGAGAACAAACAAAATGAACCATGAATTAACCAAGACCAGTGTTTGAGGCTTCTTTCTCATGTTTTCCTAGGTGTAATTAAAGCTCCGCCCTATCCTCCACTACCCACAAAATAAAAACCCAAATATCTATAGTCAATCCCACGACGTTGTTGCAAAATCATCCACACCAGCGTTACACACATAACAAAACCCTCCATTACAATGTTAAGACAAAGTTTTATGGCATATTAAATATTCCATAAAAGGTTTATGTATATCCCATGGTTTTCCAAAGGACCTTTTATAAAGTTTTCCATGATATATGGATCATGCCTTAAACCTAGGAATCATACATTAATCAATTCAAACTATCAAGGTGGACAAGGTTTCATAACCGTAAAACATAATAACGACCATAAATATTTAAACCATACACTTTCGACTCTGCATAAACATAGAAGGTACGCACAACTAAGCAAGGACTTTAGTCCTTTTGACTCCATCTTTGACTAGGATAATGTAGTGTAGTTATCATGTTTTAAGATGTTATTACTTTCTACGATCATAGATAGAATTCATCGAGAAAGTAACCTACACAAAAGTGGAAGCCTAGATTAGTTCTCAATGAACTAAGTAAGCCCCATAAAAGATGAAGAAACTTTTTTACCTCTCCAAGTGGTCCCTCAAGGGATAAAACCCCTCCACTCTACCCCTTGAGAGTTAAAGGAAAGCGATATTTTTTAATAAATAAAACTATAAACGAAGTACAAGACATATAAATAGGAAGTAAAATGTAACTGAACCACCATATGCAAATGTAGGTTATTAGTAAATACAAGAAAAGTAATCATATAAACAAATCCAAGTAACATAAAAAATCACATAAACTTATCGTAATTATGTATGAAAATACATAAAAAGGGAAAGGCAACTTACAACACTTAGATTTAGTAACAATGACAGATACATTCCGCAAAAGATAAAATAATGTCCTAGAATGGTAGCATTTAAATAGCCTACAATTTTTATTTTTATTTTCAATTTTTTTGGACATTACAAGTGGTATTAGATCCCATATTCAAACACTAAGAGACCTAATGGGCATACCAAACATTCGTTGCAAAAAATAAATTTATTTAAAATTTTTGTTAACTAACAGAAATTTATTGTTATTTAAAAATTTACATACTAGGATTCAAATAATAGTTTATATCATGAACATAGAAGACGACAACAGCTAGCAAGGAAAATGAATACTCCCACACAAGAAGAAGAAATGGTGGTTGAATTAAATTCTCTATACTGAAAACCATAGAAATTCTGCAAGAAGACTTACATAGTTTCAAGGATGATAATTTGAATGAAATGAAAGAGAAGCAAGCAATTAATGAAGCTTTACTGTGGAACATGACAGGAGGAATCCTGCATGGACAACCTACTTATTCAACCAACAAGTTCATGAAAGAGTTCTATCATAAAGGGGCCAGCATCCCAAAAGAATATGGAAAAGAGGACACACACCTCAACCTCCAGAAAGAGATTATCACAGTATTTCTAGTGATAATTCCCTTTCCCCCTGCAGAAAAAAAACAGAGGAGTGATGACAACCTCCAAGGAGAGTTCATAAAAATAAGAGCCCCAACCTATGAAGGAGAGATGAACACTGAGGAAAAAGATGAAGAATGGCTTCTCGGTATGAGAAAATACTTCCGAGTACACAACTATTCTAGTGAGATGAAATATTGTTTAGCCATCTATAATGTAAATGGAAAAGCATCTAGATGGTGGAGAGACCTAAAGCATACCAGGAAAGATAAGGTAAAATAAATACGATGGAGAAACTTCCATAGAATTTTTCAGGAGAGATACATGTCTGAAAGATTCTTCGACAGGAAGGGAAAAGAATTTCACGAGTTAAGAATGGGTTCCATGACTATGGATGCTTTTACCAACATATTTTTTGATCTGTTACACTACGTACCTTATATAAATGACGAGAAGGTGAAAATACAACAGTTTTTTGGATGGCTTCCTCTGAATTTTTGAGAGAGAATTAAATTTGGCATGCCTAAGACTTTGGACACTACCCTACACAAAGCTAGGATTTGAAATGAGAATAGACAGCTTAGGTAGGAAAAAATCAACAGAATTCAAGGCAGGTCAAGTACCTTCTTGGACAATGGAAAATCAGGTTTCAACCCACCGCCTTACAGAAAAAAGAACAACAGTTTTCCAACCAATAGTAACTTTAACCAGATAGGTACAAAACCAAATATACCAGCCCCAAATGCTAACTCACCAGCAGCAAATGGAGGAACCAATGTTTCCCGGGTGCAAATCAAATGCTGGAAATTCCAAGGGCCCCATTATGCCCAAGACTATTAGAACAAAACCAATGGGGTCTTGCAGAATTTAGAGGAAGAACCAATGGTAGAGGATATAGCTGGAACACTGAGGATTTATGCAGCCTTGGATGGCCGATTGGAATACCATCAAGATACTATGGTTGAAATAGAAGGTAAGGTTTCCAACACTTCTATTTCAATATTGATTGACCCCGGCTCTTGTCGGAGCTATGTATCGCCTAAAATTGTTGATTTGTGTAAACTAGACAAAGTTAAACATTAGAAACCCTAGCTGGTGTAATTAGCCATGGGTACGAAACCAAAAGTTTCTGAAATAGTTAGGGATTGTGAGGTGAACTTGAATGGTTTCCCTACTAGGACAAATTTTAATAATTTACCCTTAGGATTGTACTATGTACTTATTGGCATGGATTAGTTGGAGCAGTACAATGTCATGATCAATTGTCTACACAAGTCAATCTTATGCACATATACCCAAGAGAATAAAGTAAAGATTCAAGGAATACTTAATAAGGTTTTTGTAAGGCAAATATCTACCTTACAAGAAAAGAAGTGCATTAGGAAGGGCTGCAAACTATTTGCAGTGAACATTAATGATGTAGAATCAGAAAGAGAGTAGCACATAGAGGAATTTCCAGTTCTCGTAGACTATACAGATGTATTCGCTGAGGAGATACGAGGATTATCACTGAAACAAGACTTAGATTTTTCCATAGAACTGACACTAGGTTTAGTTTCAGCTTCAAAATCCCCTTACCACATGCGCCCACCAGAGTTGGTGGAGATCAAGTTGCAGTTGCATGATTTTATTGAGAAGGGTTATATCAGACCTAGTGTGTCCCCTTGGGGATCACTAATACTTTTCCTAAAGAAGAAGGGAAGTATGATGCGTATGTGCATCAATTACCGCCAACTTAACAAGATGATCATCAAGAACCGCTACCCACTCCCTAGGATAGATGAATTTTTCGATCAAGTAGGAGGGGCCAAGATATTTTCAAAGATTGACCTGTGGTCTAGATACCATCAGGTACATATTTGTGATGAATATATTCATAAGATGACCTTTCGTATGCAATACAACCATAATGAGTTTGTAGTAATGTTGTTTGGGTTGACCAATGCACCCACGAATTTTATGTGTATGATGAACAATATCTTTAGTAAGTACCTAGATAAATTTGTATTCATATTTGTAGATGACATCCTAGTTTACTCTAAGAGTAAAGAAGAGCATCAAGAGAATATCCACATAGTACTACAGGTCTTACGGGAAGACCATCTTTACGCTAAGTTTAGTAAATATTATTTTTACAAACCACGGATATAGTACTTGGGTCACATCATCTCCGAGAATGGGATAGCCGTTGACTGAAAAACATTAAATCCATAGAATATTGGCCTACCCCTACTAGTGTCATAGATATTAGGTCCTTTTTGGGATTAGCCGGTTACTACCAAAAGTTCATTAAGAACTTTTCAAGGATTTATTATCCCATGACCTATTTGCAGAAGAAAGAAAACAAGTTCTTATGGACAACCAAGTGCAAGGAAATTTTCCATAATCTTAAATAAATTTTGATGACTACACTAATACTTTGAATTGCAGATAACAATAGGGGCTTCGTTGTTTACATGTATACAAGCAAGGAGGGGATTTTCAGAATGATTGCATGAAATGTTATGAATCGTGGAAGTTAAAGGAACATGAACAAAAGTACCCCACCCATAATCTTGAGTTAGTAGCCATTAACCACACATTGAAGATGCAATGGAACTATCTCATGGGGAAGAAATTTCTTCTAAAGACAGAAAATATGTGTCAGAAGTATTTATTTGATCAACCAGATCTAAATGCCATGAAGGCCAAATGGTTGGCTTTCCTTAGCGAGTACCATTTCACGTTAAATCATATAGAGGGAAATTAGAATAAAATTGTTGATGCTATAAGCTAATGAGCTCATATGTTATATTAGGTGACTTTAAGTCAAAACCATTTGTATTTACACGAGAAGATTAGAATGACCAACAGAGTTGACCCTTTCTATGTTGAAATCCTCAAGAAGGTCCAAAAGGATAGATTGTTTCAACAACAAAAAGAGTATAAGGTATATGAAACTCGACTGTTGTGGTCCAAAGAAACATTGTATGTTTCGGAAGGAGGGGACATCAAGTCCATAATCCTGGTGGAATTTCATCGAAAACGCTACTCAAGACATCCAAGATATCAAAAGATGATATCTACAGTAAAGAAACAATTTTTCTGGCCTAAGTTAAAGGATTAAATAACATTTCTTATCATGAAATGTTAAGAATTTCAGCTGGTTAAAGATGAGCACTACCATCCTTAAGGATTGCTGCAATCATTACCCATTTCATAATGGAAGTGGGAGGTCATAAGTATGGATTTTATTACATGTATACCCAAGAGTAAGAAGCAAAATGACTCTATATTTGTAGTGGTTGAGAAGTTGTCAAAATAAGCACACTTCATCCTAGTGAGGTCGACCTACAAGGAAGTTCACATTTCTAACATCTTCTTGAAGGAGATATTTAGATTGCATGGGATACCCAAGGATATCATCTCAGATCAAGATACAAAGTTTAAGAATGGATTAGGAATCTATTAATTTTTCCATCTATTCTATCTGATAATTATTCTCCTAAGAGTTCTTGGAGAGAATTTTTCCAGAAAGGAAAAGAAATCTAGTACAGACCCTGTTATCCAAGATAAGTGAAGCCTTTCCTTTACGATCTCTACACTTCTTGCATGTTGGAACTAGCTTGGGTTAACCTGGATTGAAACCAGGAACGGTTCCGGGTCATGGTTGGGTGGAATGTGGTAGTTCCCAACTTGTTCGGTTAACAAATCCTTGGTTAGAATTTTCTATGTTCTTGTTAATGTTGTGTGCTTGAGTGTGCAAGGTTTCCAGCCATTAAATTAGCTTCAATTTGCAAATATAAGGTTCTACCTTCCTTACAAATCATACATATTTTTATTAAAATAGGGTTTCTAATTTTGAATGGAAATCTATATAGTATATGTTTTCTTAGATAGGTTTTGCTTTTGTTTACAGAACCTCAAAATTATGAACTATTTTGCATCTAAACCCTAGGAGAAATATAGTCTACATTCCTTCAGTATTATTCTTTTTATATTTATTTCTATCTTAAATTTAGTCTTCTTTGTATTTGTGAATTTTCTACCATGGTTCATCTTAGGTTTGAACTCTAGATTATTTGATATAATTAGTTTCATGTATATTGTTCAAACTTAGAAGCAAAATTTAAATAGTTTTTCTTAAAAAAAATACAATTAAACCTTATTTGTATTTAAACTAGATAGAGAACATGCTAAATAAATAAATAATCCAAAAAGATAAAAAGAATCAAGTAAACCATAGCTCATATCTCCTACAAACCATTTAAAAATCAACTCTCCACTTAAAACCACAACGCTGGAATATTTCATATTGACAGCGAGCATGCTATTATTATTTCCATATTAAAATCAAATGTAAACAACATTTCATAATGTAATGTCCCCAAAAATTGAAAACAAATTATAGGCTAGTAAAAACTACCTAGACGGAACATTATTCACTTGCGGAACTATATCGTACACTTCATGTACCACTGTTTACTCGTAAGATGTTCTTACATTCTGTATTTTACTTTAAGTCATTATTTTTAATGTATTTTACTTACGATGGTGTACTTCTGTTTACTGCCTAGTCTTATGTTTATCCATCTGTCGCGTATGCGTCATTACAGGATTTAATTGATTAGTTCTTTTTGCATAGTCGTACTTGTTATTTATAAAGTCCTAACTTAACTTTGTTTGTGGAAACAAAGTGGGCGGAGTGGTGGGACTCATTCTCCCATGATAGTTTGAGAGGTAAAGGCATTTACTTGTTCACAGGCTTACTTAGTTCTCTAAACTAAAGCACCTATTTTATTTCATATGCAGTTCGTACTTTGTGACGGGGTTTTGTTTAAAGGGTATTGAATGTATTGATCCTAAATGACCTACTGGTAGTTGTTACGGTTCCTCACCGACTTAGATTTATAACCTGGTAAATGTCATTCTTATTAATTTAGCTATCACCGCTAAATCTCTTATCCACTACTCATGCTTTCAATATGATTTTATATTTCGTCGTTTACATCTTAGTATATTTTACATTCGATGTTTATTTTATTAAAAAATATTAACATCTCTTATGTTTTCTATTTGCAGGTTATTATCTTGGCTTAAAAACAGACCTTTGATTTTTATGAGGGTTAGATGTTTAACATCGCATATTGCATATGCCATGTTCACTAAGGATTAAGATTAGGCCATTTTGCATTATATTAAGTTAAGGATTTTAAGCCTATGGTTTACATGTTATTATGTTTTATGCCTTGTGGCTTGAGCTAAGGCTAGAGCATGTTATATTTTTAACATCAAGCTAGCATAACATTAGGATCTTTAACTGAGAGAACAATAAGCACAGCAATCAAGCACAAGAGATAATGAACATAGTGTTTTTTCCTTGGGGAAACCATAAATGGATAAAACCCCACAAATTCCTCAGAGATAGAATTAGCACCAAAAGTAAACCCCAAAACAGTAAGATGATCACCCGACATTAGTAACCTCTTTCTTCCTTTCCCCAGTGTCTTTCTCTTCCTCATCTATGCGCTACAACTGAGTGTGGATGAGTGTGTACTAAATAGAGAGTCTAGATCTCTATTTATACTAATTCTCAACATGACTAAACCCTACTAGGGCCAACCTCTCTAAGAGAGTCTAATAACCCTAGTGCCCCGGAACTGCAAGGATTTTAACCCTTGATCAATACGAGAGTTACCCACAATAACTTGACATGACTTATTTACATTATAGATCTTCCCGATAGGAACATCGGGGCATGACATGACTCAAGTACATTACAAATACATCCTAAAATAAACATCGGGTTACAATACATTAGAAATATAAGTGAATACATTCTGAAGTTACATATACATCAACACTCCATCTTAACTAGGAAGGTATTCTCTCGACATAATTTTCAACACGAGTCTTCTTCTCTATATCATCTAGGTCATCGCCAAGTTCTCATCATATTCATATTCAAGTCATCTTCATCTGGATTTGGATCATCACTCGATCTGGATAATCATTACTGGATCTGGATCATTACTCGATCTGGATCATCATCACTAAATATGGATCATCACTCAATCTGGATCATCACTAGGTCATCATCACTGGATCTGGATCATCACTCAATTTGGGTCATCATTGCTGGATCTAAATCATCACTTGATATGGATCATCTCGAAAACATCATAACTAGATCTGAATCATAGCTCGATCTGGATCATCACTGGGTCATCATCATATGTGCTATCTCATAATTCTTCTCGTCATAGGAAGTTCTACAGAGCTAGCCCTTTTCCATGCTGGTTGTAGGCCTACCTCCTCCTAGGTCTTTGGTAGCCCTTATATCTGACCCTAAGTTAGAATGGCGAGCACTCACATCCAACCTTGACTTGTCAAAAAGGCACGACACTTACATTTGACATTGACTTGTCAGAAAGGTGCTCAGTCCTATACTGAGGGTTCCTCGTAACTGACTAGCTACCTCCATTTAGAGAATGGAAGTAGCCCTTACATCTAACCTACTCATCAGAATGACCGGCACTCACATCTAATCTACAAGTCAGAAAGGAGGAAGCCCTTACATATGATCATGTAGGAACAATTCCTACATTCACATGAGAATGGTTGGCACTCACATCTGACCTACTCGTCAGAAAGGCGGTAGCCATTACATCTATGTAGGATCTCATCCTACATAAGAATGGTCGACACTCACATCTGACCTACTCGCTAGAAAGGTGGTAGCCGTTACATCTAATCATGTAGGAACTATTCCTACCGTCACATCAGAATGGTCGAAACTCACATCTGACATATTCGTTAGAAAGGAAGTATCCCTTACATCTATGTAGGATCTCATCCTACATCAGAATGGCCGGCACTCACATCTAACATGGAAGGAAGCAATCCTCTCACCATGATAGAATGGAAACAACCCTTATATCTGATCAAGTGGGAACACGTCCCTCAATCACATCAGAATGGCCATGCACTCACATCTAATCATGTAAGACTACATCTTACAATTGTCTCAGAAAGGCCCTCAGTCCAAGACCAAGTATTCCTCGTAACTCACTAGGCAGCTCCATTCCAATAATGGCAATCATTAGAGGAAATTTCAACTCAAAATGNATGTGTTAGCCAATGAAATTGCTTTAAATTTGAAATACCGTATAGGTCTTAAACACTTTTTTAATATAAATTTGGGGATAGGTATTATAAAAAAAAATACGTTTTTTGTTTGTATTTTTGAGATATGTCCCTGTGTTTTTACTCAAATTTTGATCAGGAGAGCTCATTGGATGCGGAATTAAATTCCGCATCCAACGAGTACCCACTTGGCATACTTTTGATGGACCCTGCTACCCCACAAACAAGAAATACCTGAAAAAAATGGAATGATGACATCATCATTCTGTTTTTTCAGGTATTTCTTGTTTTTGGGGTAGCAGGGTCTATCAAAAGTATGTCGAGTGGGTACTCATTGGATTCGGAATTTAGTTCTGCATCCAACGAGCTCTCCTGATCAAAATTTGAGTAAAAACATAGGGAGATATGTCAAAAATACAAACAAAAAAGTAGTTTTTTTTATTTTCTTCCTCCAAATTAATAAATATTATTTTATTATTTTAACTATTATTTTATTAGTTCATTTTAGGAGGCCCATTTTGAGTTGAAATTTCCCCTAATGAGCCCTTATATCTGATCATGTAGGAACCAATCTGACAGTAATATCAGAATGGCTCAGCACTCATATTTGACATGAAAAGGAACCAATCCTCTCACCATGACAGAATGGCTCAGCCCTTACATCTGACCTACTTGTCAGAATGGCTTACAAACTCATCACTTCCCCTTGGAGGGAACCTCGATCTGGAGAACAGCAAGCTTCTCCTTGAAGTACTCAAACTTGACTCTGGCCAATGGATTCGTCAACACATCAGCTATCTGATTGTCCATCGCAACATACTAGAGCTTCACTGCTCCTCTCTGCACCATATCCCTAATATAGTGATACTTGATCTCGATATGCTTCGACTTGTCATCTAACACTGGGTTCTCTGACAACTTCACACAACTCTGGTTGTCATAATGTATATAAGTAGCATCCAACTGGAGATCAAATAAATCAGACAGTAGCTTCCTGAGCCATTCTTCCTCACAACTAGCTATACAAGCTATGACATACTATGCTTCAGCTGTACTAAGTGCCACATAGGATTGATTCCTGCTAAACCAAGAGATCACACCTGATCCCATATTGAAACAACATCTTGAAGTGATGTTCCTATCGATGGCAATGCCTGCCCAATCTGAAGCAACATAACCCTCCAGGTTAATCTTCTGATTCTCATCATACTTGAGCCCATAATCAACCGTACCTATCAAGTATATCAAAATATGCTTTGCAGAAATCAAGTGAACATGTCTCAGATCTGTCAAGATTTGGATCAAGGTTTTCACAGCAAAGCAAATATCTACTCTAATGTTCATCAGGTACATCAAGGACCCAATCATCTAATGATACATCGTGGCATCAACTATCTCTGATGAAGAATCACTCAATAGCTTCAGGTTCAATGCAATAGGTGTGGCCATAGCCTTGTAGTCCATCATCCCAAACCTTTTCAGGATTTCTACTGCATACTTCCCTTGTCCGAGGGAAATCCCATCTGCACTTTGCCACACCTCCATGCCTAGAAAGTAGTGCATCATTCCCAAGTCCTTCATTTCAAACTTGGCAGACATATTTCTCTTTGTATCAGCAATCAACCCATCCATACCTATTACAAATAGATCATCTACATATAGTAAGAGCAACACTCGGTTTCCATCTTAAACCTTGTAGTAAAGGTTGGAATCTGCTTTACACTTGGTAAAGCCCAAACTAGATAAAAATCTCTCAATTTTGCTGTACCATGTTCTGGGTTCCTGTTTCAAACCGTACATGGATTTCTTCAATCTACATACATGAGATTCCCTATCATGTGTCTCAAAACCGAGTAGATATTCCACATACACTTCCTCTTCTACTACACCATTCAAGAAATAAATCTTGACATCCATCTGGTTTATCTTCCATTTCATCACTACAGCCAGAGCAAGTACTGATTTGATGGAAGTGTATCTGGATATAGGTGCAAAGGTTTCTTCATAACCTATTCCTTCTTTCTATGAAAAACCATGAGCAACAAATCTTGTTTTATATTTCTCTATGCTACTGTATGCAACATGCTTGATCTTGTAGATCCATTTGGAAATTACAATTGACTTCCCTTATGGTCTTGGGTCAACATCCCAAACATCATTCTTCATGATCGATTGATACTCTTTGATAATAGCGTCCTTCCATTCTTTCCTTTTTACCGCTTCTTCATAATTGGAAGTTTCTTTATCGATGAAATCACATAGTAATGCTACATACATGGAGCATGATCTAGTCCTCTTTCTTTCTCTGTGATTCTCTTTTGGATCCCAATATATTTCCACACCTTGGATAGATTCTCGTACCCAAGTAGATTTCCTCTTATGAGGATTCTTCTTTGGACGTGGATCTACAGGTCTTTGTGGTTCTTCAAATTCTCGATATTCTTCTTGAGTTTCTTCATTCATGGTTGTATCATGAATTATGGGTGATTCTGCTTCTTCAGGCTCTTCAGTAGGTTTCTTTCTGGATTTGTTGTAAGCTATGTCTTCATCAAATGTCACATCCCTACTGATGTCAATCTTCTTGAATCCTAGGAAGTATATTTTGTAAGCCTTTGAGCTTTCAAAGTATCCCACAAATATACCATTCTTTCCTAAAGGATCTAGTTTTTTCCTCTTCTCTTTTGGAATGTGTATGTACACAGGACAACCAAATATTCTAAGATGGTTGACTTCTAGTTTCTTGCTAGAGAATACTTCTTCAAGCATATTGTTCTCAATTACTTTGTGTGGAGTACCGTCCTATACATACACTGCTGTTGTGGTAGCTTTTTCCCAAAGATGCATAGGAAGATCTTGATCATGAAGCATAGCTCATGTAGCTTCCATGATAGTTCTGTTCTTCCATTCTACAATCCCATTTTTTTTTGGATTATAAGGAGTGGACGACTCCTTGTTAATCCCTGAGTCTTTCCATAACTCTTTGAATTCATTTGATGTGAATTCTCTGACATTATCTGATCGAAAGGCCTTGGTCTTTTTGTCTGTGTGATTCTATATCAAGGCTTTGAATTCCTTGAACTTGATGAATACTTGATCTTTGTTCTTCATGAAGTAAATCCATGTCTTCTTAGAAAAGTCATCAATAAAAGAAACATAGTATACATAACTGCTTAGTGAGCCTGATGACATAGGACAACATACATCGTAGTGGATCATTTCCAAGATTCCTTTTGCTTTGATTTCGCTACTTAGAAATGTATTCTTTGTATTCTTTTCTTTCACACATCCTTTGCAGACCCCATCATGTTTTTCTTGAATTTCTGGAATACCTTCAACAACTTTGCTTGCAATTGGTAATGCACATGTGCAAGCCTTCTATGCCAAAGTTCATTTGGCTCTACTATGTCATGGACCAAGGCTTGTTCTGGATGTCCCTTCAATTTGTATAGACCTCCTTCTTGTTCCCCGATCACTATTGCATCATTAATAGTCTTTCCCTTTGGCCACATGATGACTTGTCCATCTATGACTGCAATCCTCATGCCTTTTGCATCTAATGTAGATATGGAGAGAAGGTTCTTCTTGAGTCCTGGTACAAAAAATACATCTTGCATCTTCATAGACTTTCAAGAGTCTAGCTTATAGGAGGATTCCCCACTACCTTTTATTGGATATTGGTAGTCATCTCCAACCTTCACCTTGTGAGGTGAATCATGTTCTGAAAGTTTTACAAAGGACTCTTTGAATCCTATCATATGTTTGGAAGCCCCACTTTCTGTAATCCAATCATTGCTTCCATGTGTAATATTTCCCATGAGAGCAAAAATCAAGACATATTCTTCATCACTTGAAGAGCCTTCACTTTCATATCTGGTTCTCTTCTTGGATGGTTCATCATCCTCTATAGCATGAGCATGATGTCTTCTCTGTTAGTTTTTCAACATTTAAGCTAGCATTATGACAAGATCTTTTCACTGAGAGAATAACAAGCACAACAATCACATAAGCACATCAAGAAACAAGAGACACAAAGATTTTGGGAGGGGAAACCATAAATGGAGAAAACCCCTCAACTTCCTCTAAGATAGTATCACCACAAGATGTGATCCCAAAACAGTAAGATGACCTCCCAACACAATAGCAGCCTTCTGTCTTGTGTCAAGCCAAGAATTTCCTTCTCCAAAAGTGTGCCACACTTGAGAGAGCAAGAGAGCTAAGTCACAAGTAATAAATAGAGAGACTCTCACTCTCTATTTATATTCTTCCGTTGACTTGAAGTGCACTCAACCTAATAATTACTACTCGAGCCTACACCTTAATTAGTGTATAATAACTCAAGTGCCCCTAAACTGTGGGGACTTACCCAATGACTTGATATGACTTGTTTACATTATAATCCTCCCGATCGGAACATCGGGGCATGACCACATGACTCAAATACATAATAGAAACATCCCGGAATAAACATCGGGTTACAATAATATAAAATACATAGAAGAATACATTCCGAAGTTACATATACATCAACACTCCCTCTTAACTAGGAAGGTATTCTTTCGACAGAATTTTTCAGCACTGGTCTTCTTCTCTGCATCAACTGGATCATCTTCGTCTTCAAGTCATCTTCATCTTCAAGTCATCTTCGTCTTCAAGTCATCTGGATCTGGATCATCTCTCGATCTGGATCATCATCAAATGGCATCACAGGGTCTAGATCATCACTCGATCTAGATCAACATCACTGGACTGGATCTGGATCATCACTCAATCTGGATCATCTCTCTGGACTGGATCTGGATCATCTCTCGATCTGGATCATCTCTCTAGACAGGATCTGGATCATCTCTCGATCTGGATCATCACTGTTGGATCTGGATCATCTCTCGATCTGGATCTCTCGGAGTCATCATAACTGGATCTGGATCATCACTCGATCTGGATCTCCTCTAGTCATCATCAAGTGTGTACTATCTCGTCATAGGAAGTTCTACAGAGCCAGCCCTTTTTCATGCTGGATGTAGGCCTACCCTCATGTAGGTCTTCGCCCAGCACTTACATCTGACCTGCTCGTCAGAAAGGCACGCCCAGCACTTACATCTGATCATGTAGTAAACTACAATCCCATCAGAAGGGCCCAGCACTCACATTCACCAGCATGGTAGGGACAATCAACTACCATCTGTGAAATGGCTCAACACTTACATCTGACCTACTCGTCAGAAAGGCCCTTCCATCCAGACAAGAACACATCCTATCACAGTGATGGAAGAATCCCACCCAGACAAGAACCAATCCTATCACAGTGGTGGAAGATTTCTCCACTTTCATCCAGACAAGAACCAATCCTATCACAGTGATGAAAGACTCCCACCCAGAAAAGAACCAATCCTATCACAGTGGTGGAATATTTCAGCGCTTACATCTGACCTACTCGTCAGAAAGGTCCATCCATCCAGACAAGAACACATCCTATCACAGTGATGGAAGACTCCCACCCAGACAAGAACCAATCCTATCACAGTGGTGGAATATTTCAGCGCTTACATCTGACCTACTCGTCAGAACGGCACAATCCCATCTAATGATGGAAGACTCTCAGCTCACCAAGAGGAGAGAGATTTCTGCACTTACATCTGCCATGGAAGGAACTAAATCCTTTAGCCATGCACAGAATGGCCCTGCCCTTACATCTGACCTGCTCGTCAGAATGGCACAATCCCATCCAATGATGGAAGAATCTCAACCACAATGAAGAGAGATTTCTGCACTTATATCTGACATGGAAGGAACTAAATCCTTTAGCCATGCACAGAATGGCACATCCCTTACATCTGACCTGCTCGTCAGAATGGCTCTCAATCTCAGCACTCATATCTGACATGGAAGGAACTGAATCCTCTCACCATGACAGAATGGCTCAGCCCTTACATCTGACCATGGAAGGAACCAATCCTCTCACCATGTCAGAATGGCTCTGGGTCTCATCACTGTCTCTGGGAGGAAGCCTCGATCTGGAGAACACCAAGTCTCTCTCTGAAGTACTCAAACTTCAGCCTAGCCAATGGCTTCGTCAATACATCAGCTATCTGTTCCTCCGTCGCAACATACAGGAGCTTCACTGCTCCTCTCTGTACCATATCCCTGATATAGTGGTACTTGATCTCGATATGCTTCGACTTGTCATGAAACACTGGATTCTCTGACAACTTCACGCAACTCTGGTTGTCACAATGTATACAAGTAGCATCTAACTGGAGATCAAATATATCAGACAGTAGCTTCCGCAGCCATACTGCCTCACAATTAGCTGAACAAGCTGCGACATACTCTGCTTCAGCTGTACTCAGTGCCACACAGGATTGCTTCCTGCTAAACCAAGAGATCACACCTGATCCCATACTGAAGCAACATCTCGAAGTACTCTTCCTGTTGATGGCACTGCCTGCCCAATCAGAATCAACATAACCCTCCAGGTTAATCTTTTGATTCGCATCATACTTGAGCCCACAATCAATTGTACCCCTCAGGTACCTCAGAATATGCTTTGCAGCAACCAAGTGAACACTTCTCGGATCTGTCAAGTACTGGCTCAAGGTGTTCACAGCAAAGCAAATATATGGTCTCGTGTTCGTCAGGTACATCAACGACCCAATCATCTGACGATACATCGATCGTCTCTGATGAAGCATCACTCAATAGCTTCATGTTCGATGCCATAGGTGTGGTCATGCAGTCCATCATCCTGAACCTCTTCAGGATCTCTACTGCAT
>LPNX010097791.1:70230-139551 GCA_001517045.1 Pseudotsuga menziesii | reverse complement strand
ATTACAATGAATAGCGCCTTCTCTAAAATAGTGGAACTCTCCATCATGCATGCGCCCCTCTACTTTGATATAGCGCCTCCTTTAGTTAGGGTTTGCTCCTTCTTATGCAAGCGCCCCACCAAAATGGAGTTTTTAAAACTTGGACTACCTCTAACTTGGCTTTGACCTTAGTCATTAGCTCCAAAATTATATTTAACCTTAGACTTAGGCTAAAATGCATTTCACCTTAGATTTAAATTTTTTAATTTAATTTTTAAAATTTTTCCAATTTGACTTGGGAAAAATTAAAAAATAACTTAAAAATTAATATCTAGGCCATGGGGGGTGAAAAACTTTGGAATAAGTTTTCCTAGGCTTAGGAGTCCCCAAATTAACTTACCATGGCATTTCTTGATTTTTTACTTCAAAATAAAAAAATGTGAATTTTGACTTAGGGAATTTAATTAATTCCCTAGGAAAAATAGACCTTGCTTAGACAAAAATGGTCTATCTCCTCAACCACTCATCAGAATGACATGGGACTCGAAGCAGTGGCTTAGGGGGTTTCATAGCAATTAACTTTGCATTCATAGCCCCTATTACAAAATGCCATGCTTGAGCGATTATATTATTACATCAAAAACTGAGTTAATTAATCACCATGGGGTGAAATTAATTAACTAGAAAAAAAAAATTAAAAATACAACAACACAACGAAACTCCGCAAGACTCTAGACAAGTGTCTAGCATGGTCATGGATCCCACTTTGAAGCCTTAGCCACCTCATGGAATTGACTGGTAGAACGCCCGTCACCACTTTGGAGGATTTTGAGTGAAAACCAAACCGATTAAACTCGTTTGTTCAACAAGGTCAATTGGAAAGGGAAAAACAATCGATGAGGGGACTTCCCTAACAACCCGTTCCATGGTGTGGCATCCATATCACATGACTCACACTAGCACATAAAATTACATTAATTTTCCCACGCAGGGGAGCGGACATTTCGTTTTACAAAGGGGCAATAGCCCTGCAGAAGTGAAAAATCCTCAGATTTTTCTAAAGTACAATTATGTACAACTTATGTACATGAAGTTGCCACCTAGTCAAAATAGGTGGGCAACAAGCTGGGGTGGCATTAACCCAAGCTATGGAATATGATGTAGATAGACTGATGACGGATCTGGAGCAATCAAGAAAGAATGCAGCTCAGTTAAAAGAAACACTGAAGAAAGGAAGAGATGAAGGCCACAAGCTGAAGAGAAAATTTGAGGACATGCAAAATGAAGTGAAGACTTCAAAGGCAGAGCTCCAAACTCTGCAGGAAAATAAGATGACTTTAGAAATTGTTGTAGAGAAAAATGCTCAAAACAGCTTGGCAGAATTACAGAGACTGCAGTTAGAGCTTCAAGTGCTGAAAACTAAGAAGACTGACCTTCAAGTATCATACGTGACTCTAAGTTCAGAGAAGGTCCAGCTGCGAAACAAGGTAATTGAGTTGGAATCAGAGAAGGTTGCCACTAAAGAGAGAGGGAAACAATGTCAAATGCAGATAGCAGCTTTGGAGGAACAAAATGCTTCATTAACAGCATCACTGAAAGATGCTATGGAACAAAAGATGGATGTCCAACCTTTGAAAGAATATGTTATAGCCCAGAGGAAGAAAATCCACCAACTACAAGTATGCATTGAGGAAGAAAGGTGTAAGATTGTGCAAATAAATAGCAGATTAGAAGAAATCTTGGACACCACTTCATATTTTGTAGACAGATCTCAAGGTATTTTGGAGATCCTGACTGGAAGGATAGTGTGGATAGAGACAAATGAGGAAACCCTTGTTGAGCTACCAGTCAAAGATCGGCAAAGTTTAAAGCAGGACTATGACTTGTTGGAGTTTGCAATCAATACTGCAGAAGAATTCAAGAAAACGAGAGGAGTCTGTGCTAAATACTGCATAAGGGTGCTGGTTACCTACAACGGATGCCAAGTTGCTGCAGAACAAAGACTGGATGCAATACCAGAACATGAGTTGTTCATAGAACAACTACAGAGCAGGTACCAAGAAGATGAACAAAAGATCCAACAAGTCAAGGATCTAGATGAGCAGATCCTGAAGAATGCAGTAACTCATGCAGCAGTCAACATCCATTTACTTGAAGATCAGCTACGCTTGAGTCCAGCAAGAATAGAGGTGGTTAAGAATCAGGCTGCAAAGTATGAGATCAACATCCGTTTTCTTGAACCCTCAGATTTTGAAAGCATAGCAGCGGAGGCCCAGGCATAGAAAAAGTACATTAATGATCAAGCAGGGCCCTCTTCATAATAGAGCTCTATTAAATTTTGTTTTAAATGTAATATATTGTATAATGTATGAGCACTCGCTACAGGACAAAAATTTTGGATTGAAACGTTGGGGAAGCCCAAAAGTCATTTTGGGGCAGTCCAAAAGTTTTTCCTTTCTGTATAAGTAGAGGAGAGTTAGATAAGGATAAGGACTTTTTCCCAGATAGATTTGTGAGAGTATGTTGTAAAAAGAACTATTTCCTTTTGCAATAAAGAATTACAAATTTCCTGTTGGAGAAAGTTTGGTGGGATGTTTTAAATGTTGTGCTATGGATCTGTTGAATGTGAACTATTTCGTTTTCAGCTTGTGTCCATTAACTGTGAGATCGTTCTAACTCTTTGAACCTATGTTCTTGTTATGAATGCACTCTAGTTTATTCCATGAAATTTCCACTGTGAGTAATGAAGGCTTTTCATAAACAATAAGCTATCTTGTTGTTCATATATCTATTAATGTTCATGTGTTTTGAAATAAGTAACAGCTATCTGTGATTTTTCTTAATGCATGTGCAGAAATACATTACTCATTGATAAATGATAATCTTGCTCCCTAGGGATAGGTTAGATAGTTAGTTTTAGTTTCTTGCTGTGTGTGATTTAGATGCGAGAGAGTTAAGACGAGAGATAAGAACCTGCGCATCACATTGTGACCGCTCCTCGTCATCTCTATCAATCTGCATTTTTAAATAGGCACTTGCATATCATACTTAAATTCAAAAAACTAAAAATATACACAGTGGACTGGGTTGTAACCGGTAAAACCTTTTATTTTGTTACTTGACCTACGGTAGCCGGACCATAAACCAGACGGATTCCCCATACCAAATAGTAACAGGCTAGTTGGGAACGTTTACTAGGGAGAATCCCTAACTGTTGTTACCTGCGATTTTCCTGGCCTCAATAGATTGCTATCTATGTTACACGAAACTTCTAGAATGCCCACGTATCGATACCGGAAACTTGCAGAAACTCAGAAACTTCTCAAAAACTTCTGGGAAACTCCAAGGGCCCATGAGCGGTTTCGGACCCATAGGAAATCTAAGAAACCCTAGATGAAAAATGAAAAGAAGTTAACCTCTAAATCATTTCTAAACCTAACTACAAATTAATCTCTCATTCTTATTTTATTGTGATAGTGCGTTGTTAAAAAAATTATATATATACCATGTTTCCCTTGGTGTACCCATTTTTTGGGGGGGCAAGTTTCCAAGTGTTCTCTTTTCCGAAACTTATACACATTTCCACATGTCATGCAACTTAGATTGCTAAGCTATGACAATTAAGGACAAGGTGATGAGAAGAGATACTAATAGCTTAGCAAAATATTTCAGTATTTTCTAGTATAGGTAAATAAAGGATGATTCGAGGACCAAGAGACTAGTGCCAATCCAACAATGGCAAATGGAGTCAAGAACTTAATCCAAGAGGGCAAGTTCATAAATGATTAGGGAAACTAGGGCTGCATTACACATACCATAAAAAATCCTAAGATGCTGAAATTTGGAATATAGAAACAGACTAAAAGGACCCAAGAAGGTACCACATCAACCCTTTTTAATTATGGTGTGACATATGGAATGATGTATCAGAGTGCAACAACATTAGAAAGATGATCGAAGCAAATTAATACATTCAAGGATAACACAACAAAGGGAAATATAGGAAATATTTCTCACAATTAACCCTTACAATGAGGCTAAAAAACACTTATCATATAGACCTAATCAAGCAAGTTCTACCATGATCTGAAATAAATCAATATATAATTTGTCATCTATTTTGGTGCTTTCTAGGTGGAAAGATTGGATGAATTGGCTTGTTGGGGCCATTTTAGGGCAAGGCTTACTTTGCATATTTGCGGTTGAAAACCATCTCAAAACCTTCCAGAACCATTTTGAGGCATGAAATGGACTTTTTTTCATATGAACTACTTATGTAACCAAGATTCCATATTTTACACACCGAGACCTTACCAACGGTGCAAGAATTGCCTCAATTAGAGTCCAAGCGAGGAAGCTATGCCTCCTGCGAGTTGACTTATCCAATTCACCACCATGGTACCTAGTGAATTCCATGTCAGTGTTGGACACAATGGCCACACTAAGAGGGGGGTGGAATCAGTGTATGACCAATTTAATCCTTTTTACCTTCAAATGATCAATCAAAGTATGTCAAGCATTATGTTATCAATACATCATCATATGCATCATCTAAATCAACCATGAGTCATAAATGTTAGGATATTTAGACACTTAGGAGTTAGTTAAGATCAACTTGTGTAATATATCCCTTAGGTAAAGTGTGTTTCTTTAGTATGCATTAGTATGCATTTGTAAATATTATAATCCGACGGTCACAATATGCTCTAGACATAAAGTGATCCGACAGTTCAACTTCTCTTAGATCATACCTACCATTGATCCGTGGCTTAACACCAGATTGGTCTATGATATCTATTTAAAGCAATGTTCCCCCAAGTTTCCAGGACGCAGGGGCGCGGGAGCGGGGAAACGCACATTGGGGACGTGTGGAGACCACCCCCAAATTTTAGCAAAATTCGGGGGGGGGGCGAGGGGGTGGGGGGCCATCCAAGTCTTAATAAAAAGTAATATTATAAATTATTAAATCCCAACAATAAAAGTTCAATGATTCCTCCCATGTAAACTACTAAAAGAGGGGCGGGGGCGTCTGGGAGCCCCCCAATTTCAGCAGGGGGCGTCTGAAAGCCCCCCCAGTTTCAACAGGGGGCGGGGGGGCATCTGGGAGCCCCCCTTCACCGGAGCGCGCTGCAAAACAAGGGACGCGCCCCCTTGTGCGTTTCCGAGAGTTTCTTAATTTTGGGGACGCTAGGAAACGTTTCCCCAGAAGCCCCCGAGCCCCCAGGGCGCAGGGAGCAAGGGGGGCGCGTCCCCGTGTAACACTGATTTAAAGAGCATAGAAGGTCCTTGGCTAGTTGATCTATTATGAGAAACTCATGTAACTTTCTTTCTTATGCATACTAATTTGCTCCAAGTAGCTATTTGGCTGGGGCCGTGGACTGTTTCCCTATCGAAGGTTTTAACCACGTGACAAACATCGGTGTGTTGATCTGTAATCAATTTGTGTGAAGCGGTTGCTCAAGGTGTTCAGTCTTTTGGAAGTACCCTGTGTACCCGAACATGGCATCAGAGCTTTTATGAAGAGTCGCTTTCGGTTTTGATCAAGATCTTGTGGATTTTTTGTGCATTTGTGGCCTGTGGGAGCTGTTCCATTGCGTCCGGAGCGTCGTTTCCATTAGGAAATAGTTTTCGTTTCACCAAAAACCATTTCCATTTGTTCAAGAAACACCCATTTCGGCAAATCTGAAGGTATAATGTTATAGTGACGATTTTTTTTTTTATTACTAGAACTTTACTGTTTTAGTCTTGGACTGTTGCCTTCCCTCGCTGCGTATGCTCTGTGTCGTGCATCTTGCGCGATCGCGACGAATCAGAAATAAAAAGGTAAAGTTTTTTTTCTTGTCTTCTCGGCTACGTATGCTCTTTGTTGTGCACCTTGTACGATCACGGCAAATCAGAAACAGCGAGAAAACTTGAAAACGTAGACTTTTCGAGTAAGCTAACCAAAATCTAATCATTTTGTGTGGAAAAAAAAATATTATTTCGTTTTCTTTTTTTTTGTGATTTGCAGGAAAAAGGCAAACACGAAGAACGAAAGAGAAGAGTAAAAAAAAAAAGTCTCCTTCCTCTTTCCATTCTTTTATGTACCTTTTAAACTTAGCTCACTTGGTCCAAAGTTGCTTTATTACTTAATAGGTCTTGAGTTCAAATCTTATTAAGCTACTTTATACTGCATGCAATTTCTATTTTCAAGTTACTTTATTGTAAAAGTGCATCTCACATAAATAAAATAAAATAAAAAGTAAGTCACTTAAGTCTTTTAATTTATTGCCGCACTATTTAAAAGTAACATTATTGTAAAAGTGAACCTCACTTATTCTACAAAAGTGATTCACTTCAAAGCAACTTTATTGTAAAGTGATTGTCAAAGGTTGATCTTGGGAAGAGGGGGTTCTTTTTTTAGTTGGTCAAGTTAATATTTGCCACGTCACTATTAGGGACATCTTCAACATTTTCTTTGATCAAGCATAACTTCATCATCCAAAATCAGTTTTCAGTGCCGGTTTTTTTTAAACCGCATATTTTTTCGAGCTCTTTGCATCCAAACAGTTAGTTTCTGTTCTTTCAGCCATTATTTTACAAGTTCTAACTATTTCTCATGAAAATCTCGTATGGAGGATGTTCTGCGAAGTAGGGGACTTTTCAGGATAACCTCAAGGAAAGAAACAGAACCCACTGATGATGATAAGAAAATTAAATGGGCAAATAGATGTGATGAAGCTCGTGGATTGATTGGGATGTCAATCTCTACTGATTTGCGATTCCACGTATCTGGAATTGATGAACCTGATTTAGCTTGGAAAAAGTTGGAATCTGTGTTTGGTAAACACAATGAAATTAAGGATCATCAACTTGAAAATGAGTTGATTTCCTTGAATCCAAATGATTTTTCATGCATTCAAGACTATTTATCTAAGTATAAAACTCTTAGACTCTTATGTGCAGAATGCAAGATTAAGAAAGAAGACAAACAATGTATTTATCATATTTTTTCCAAACTTGGACATGCATATTCTATTTTTGTATCTACATTCTACTCCATGAAAGAATCATTGACTGCAGCTAGCTATCAAGAGCCTAGTCTTGAATCCTTTTGGGATTCCTTAATTAGAGAGCAAGATAAGCTCATTCATCTTGGAATAATTAACAATGCAGATACATCTGGGAAAGCCTTATTGTCCCAACAAAAAGAAAAGTCCAAACCTTCCAAGAAACAGAATTTTCGCAATGATAAGCCAAACAACAAGGGTCCCAAACCCTCTCAGTCAGCTCCTTCTTTAAAAAATGACAAAGGATCCAAGCAAAAAAGAAACAAGACTGAGCGTCATTGCAATTTTTGTGGAAAAGATAATCATGATGAATCTAAGTGTTTTAAGAAAATGGCATCCTTGGAAGCAGCAATGAAGAAGCACCACATCAGCCTAGATTGGTCTTCAAAATCTAACTCTCATGGACATGCACTTTGTGCTTCTGGTTACCCTTATACTGCATCTTCTTCTTCTGCTTCAAATGAATGGCTTATTGATTCTGGAGCATCTTATCATATGGCTAAGGATCAAGCCATCTTTTCTACTATGCATGAATGTAACACCAAACAAATATTTGTTGGTGATGATAGATATCTAAGTGTTGTAGGATCTGGAACAGTTTCAGTAGAAAATGGTCATTTCAGTGACGTACTATGTGTTCCAAAAATTTCCTGCAATTTATTATCAATCTATCAAATTACTCATTCGGGTGAAGGTAAAACTGTGACATTTACACCTCACCAAGTTGTAATCAAGGATTTTAAAAATCCTCAAAATGTCCTTGCTACTGGAACTGTCGATGATATTACCAAGTTGTACAAATTTAACAACTTTGGGTATTCACCTTTTCCTTCAATTTTTGTTGCTCATAGTGATAACTTGATCAAACTTTGGCATGAGCGATTTGGTCACTTAAATTATCGCTCATTGCAACAACTATGTAAAAACAATATGCTGACTGGTCTTCCGATGGTATCTTGCAAGGATGGTGTTTGTTCCGATTGTGTACTCGGAAAACATCATCAGGACAGTTTTGACAAACGTGCCTCTTGGTACGCCTCGGTTCCTTTGGAGCTTGTGCATAATGACTTATGTGGTCCTCTTCCATCTGCATCTTTTTCTGGTTTCAAATATTTCTTAACTTTCATTGATGACTACTCCAGACGCACTTGGGTTTACTTCCTAAAACTTAAGAGCGAAGTATTTAACATGTTCTTGGCCTACAAGGCTCTTGTTGAAAAACAATCTGGTCATCAAATTATTAAGTTAAGATCTAACAATGGAGGAGAATATGTTAACAACAAGTTCACTACTTTCTGCACTGAACAAGGAATCCAACAACAGCACACTGTTCCATATACACCACAACAAAATGGTGTAGCTGAACGGAAGAACCACACTTCAAAAGAAATGGCTAATTGTGTGACCCAATCTAAGGGACTAAGTCTTCAATATTGGGCTGAAGCCATAAATTGTGCAAATTACATAGTTAATCACACACCCACTAAAGTTTTACAAGGTATAACACCGGAAGAAGCATGGAGTAAAATTAAAACAAATGTAAGTCACTTTCGTGTGTTTGGTTGTGAAGCATGGGCTCAAATTCCGGATGAAAAACGGAAAGCATTGCAGCCTAAAAGTGAAAAGTGCATATTTGTTGGATATTCTAAAGATGTAAAAGGTTATAGACTTTTTCAACCCCATTCACATGATATAATCATTAGAAGAGATGTTAAATTTGATGAAAATCTCTTGGCCTGAGAGCCTAACTTGGCGGGTGTACCATCTTTGGCCTGCGAACCTGATTCAGCGATTGTGCCTTCTTCTTCTTCTTCCAACTTCCTTGACAGGTTTCCAACTCCAGTTTCTGATGACAGTGAGGATGAAAATTCACCTCCGCCTGCTCATGTTCCTCCAATGGCACCAACACCAATACTTCCTTGATGGGTCCGTTCAACATGTGAAGTAGCTGGCGATCTTGTCGGTGATCCTAGAGATCAACGTCGAACACGTTCTCAGTTTCAGCGAGCCTCTTCTCTTTTGGCTCAAGTTTCCGGGAATCATGATCCAAAAAAATTTGCAAAAGCTTTCGGAAATCCAGATTGGGATGCAGCTATGGATGAAGAATATAGTTCCTTAATGGCGAACAATACTTGGGATCTTGTTCCTCTTCCAAAAGAAAGAAAACTTGTCAGATGTAAATGGGTCTACAGAACTAGGTATGCATCAGATGGAAGTATTGAAAGACTTAAGGCAAGGTTAGTTGCCAAAGGTTTTTCCCAAGTTGAAGGGATTGACTACAATGAAACCTTTGCTCCTGTCGCAAAAATGAATTCCATCCGCCTTGTTCTTTTCCTTGCAGCCTTACATAACTGGGAAGTCCATCAAATGGATGTCAAGTCTGCCTTTTTACATGGTGATTTACAGGAGGAAATTTACATGGAACAACCTCTTGGATATGTTCAGGATAACTCTAGCCTTGTCTGTCTCCTTAAGAAATCCTTATATGGCCTTAAGCAACCTCTGAGAGCTTGGTATGTCAAAATGGATAACTTTCTCATGACACTGGTTTTTCTAGATGCCATTCTGACCCCAATGTCTATACCAAGAAAGTAGGAAACCATCGCATCATACTTGTTCTTTATGTTGATGATCTTATCCTTACTAGTAGTGACCCTGAACTTATAACCCATGTGAAATCCAGTCTTAAGCAAAATTTTGAAATGTCAGACTTAGGACATTTGCGTTATTTTCTTGGTCTCCAAGTCTTGCAAACCAAAGAAGGAATCTTTCTTTCCAAGTCTAAGTATGCTTGTGACCTTCTTTGTCGCTTCTACATGGAAGATTGTAAACCAGCCCCTTCTCCCTTCTAGTCTGGAGTCAGACTTTTTGCCACTTGTACTTCCCCTGAAGTAGATGCCACCTTGTATCGTCAGCTTGTTGGTAGTCTTTTATACTTGACTCATTCCCTTCCTGTCCTTTCCTTTGTCGTTGGACGTGTTGCCCGTTATATGCAAACTCCTCATGAAAGTCACTGGAAAGCAGCAAAAAGAATACTTTGATATATTCGAGGCACAATTCAGTTTGGGATTCATTACAGTACAGCGAGGAAACCTTTGTTGGTTGGTTTCACTGATTCAGATTGGGGCGGCAATCCTGATGATCGAAAGTCTACTGTAGGTTATGTTTTCAGTCTGGGATCTAGACCTATCACTTGGGCTTGTAAGAAACAACAAGCACTTGCTCTTTCTTCAGCAGAAGCAGAATATCGAGCCGCAGTTAATGTTAATCAAGAAGCTTTATGGCTTCGACAAATCCTTTCAGAGTTTGGATTCGAGCAGCAGCAGCCTACTCCACTTTGGTGCGATAATCAAAGTGCCATCAAGTTTGCCAAAGATCCAGTTCTACATCAGCACAGCAAACACATTGAGCTACACATGCACTTCATCAGAAATCTTGTTCATGATCGTGTTCTTGAAATGCTCTATTGCCCTACAGATGATCAAGTTGTAGACATCTTCACCAAGTCTCTTACAAAAGCGAAGTTTTCTAAACTTCGATCTATGTTGGGAGTTCAAGACTCTGATACCAATTGTTAGACACTGAGAGGGGGGTGAATCAGTGTGAAGCCAATTTTAAACATTTCTTAGCTTGTCACAATTAACTACCAATTCATCATTCATAATCATTTCATAAACATATCATAAGCATTTGAATCATCAAGAACCATAACACAAAAGAACACAACACCATATAATTTGGTAATCTTTTTATATTAGTTTTGGTCCGGCTACAACCGTGAGGTAAAATCAGCACCTACTGATATATAGAGCACCTACTCTGCATCCAGGACCCTGCCTGGTTTTCTTAGACCCTGCTAAGAAGGGTTTGAGGTATCCCAACCTCAAAAGCAAGACAAGCTTGCTTTTACAGTTAAAACTCACTGTCACATCAATTCATCTGTTTCTTCAATCTGTTCTGCTACTGGTCAATTCTGCTGATCCTTTGCTCAACACTCTCATCAATACTGCTGCAACCCACTTCTCAATCTTCATTGTTCATCAACACCTGCTCTTCAATACTGCCAAGTCATCAAAGTCTGCTCATCATCTCTGGTTATTCTATGCTTGTCAACCTCTGCTGCTCAAGTGCATCAGAGACACTGCTGCTATCACTAATCATCACCTTCATATAGGACTGTCTTTGTTAGTGTTTATATCATCATCACTGCATAAGTCTTGTAGCAGACAGGCTTCATTACTGTATGTGTCCACTGACTATTCATATTGCATTCTTCCATACTTGATCCCTTGAATTTTGAACTTGCACCATACAAACTTCAGTCAAAGCTTGGATAGTGACTTCTGCAACTTTGGTGATGATCACCGAGGGTTTATGTGCTAGTACAAGAGTTCTGAACAGATCCTTACAGCTGCAACTATATCATAGAGTTTGGTCATCAAAGTATCAAAAACATCATCAAGGTCTGCAACATAGGGCACCATCACCATAGGGTATACATCAAGTGTGCATTGCCACCATCATAGACTGTGCATCATATTGTGCATGCATACAGTACTTCATCAAGGAGAATCCTTAAGTACATATCATATAACCTCAGCATATACCACAGTATGCATCAATACTGTATACCTCACTGTTTACCTAAATACATCACTGCTGTATACATCACCGTATACTTCACTGCTTACACTCCACTACTGAATAAATTACTTCGCTGTTTGAATCACAGTTCATCTACCACTGTCAAGACAATGTATTTGTGCATATCATTGTTTGCATATAGGTCTGTCAATCTTCTTGATAGATCAAAACCAAACCTGCTGTTCCTTTTAGTCCACTTATGCATCCACTGCTGCAAAATCCACTGAAAGGACACACATACTACTGCTACCACTGCTTATACTCATTGTCATAACGGTGGAGAATTCACTTCTGATGAATTCAGTATGTGTGTCCTTTCAGTGGATTTTGCAACAGTGGATGCATAAGTGGACTAAAAGGAACGGCAGGTTTGGTTTTGATCTATCAAGAAGATTGACAGACCTATATGCAAACAATGATATGCACAAATACATTGTCTTGATAGTGGTAGATGAACTGTGATTCAATCAGCGAAGTAATTTATTCAGTAGTGGAGTGTAAGCAGTGAAGTATACGGTGATGTATACAGCAGTGATGTATTCAGGTAAACAGTGAAGTATACAGTACTGATGCATACTCTGGTGTATGCTGAGGTTATATGATATGTACTTAAGGATTCTCCTTGATGAATGACCATAGAATGGGTCATTAATGCTTCTTCAACCTATGAAGGGCTTCTCGATCGTCCACAAGGGCTTTAGCATCATCACCAAGGCTTTCATCATCATTGGCAGGGTCTTCAGCATCTTCTGCAAAGTCGTGGCATCAAGATCCAGTCTTGTGGGTACAGGGACCTTGGTGGCATCAATGACATCCCATGGGGCCACTACAGGTCCACGTTGGCATCAATGACAATTTCATCAACAATCTCCCCCTTTGTCATTGATGACAACAACTCATGCAGTGGCCCCACGGGATGTCATTGATGCCACCAAGGTCCCTGTACCCACAAGACTGGATCTTGATGCCACGACTTTGCAGAAGATGCTTAAGACCCTGCCAATGATGATGAAAGCCTTGGTGATGATGCTAAAGCCCTTGTGGACGATCGAGAAGCCCTTCATAGGTTGAAGAAGCATTAATGACCCATTCTGTGGTCATTCATGCTATGATGATGTCATGGGTCCCTGGGAGAAGGTCTGACAAACCCACATGTGATGTTTTGATGTATCTTGACCATAGAGGTCCCCGTGCATGGCTAAGGTGGTTGAAGAAGCCCATGAAGTGCCCTGACTTGGTGGTTTGATGGTCCTTGCATTCTTGAAGGTTCATGGGGTCTTGCAACCCTTGGAGATGGCTCTAGGGAAAAATAAAGATAAAGGCACCCCCCATGATGGCACCTTGCACATGGCTTATGAAGACAAACCCTTGGACTTGATGGTTCTCTTACGTTTGAAAGCTTGTGGTGATCTTGATGGAGTATGGTCAACAAACCCTAAGGCTTGACCATTGAAGAAGATTTGTGTGACAAATAAAAACACAAAATATATAGCAACTCCCAAGCAAGTCGGCTCCATCAAAGTATTAACATTTAATTTTAAATTTTAAATTGTTGAGTCAGCTCCAAGGTCAAATTAAAAATAGCAGGTTGGCCCCGAAATTATGGTGAAAATTTAGTATAAATACCATCTCAAGATTTCACTTTTGAAGTGTAAAAAAAAATTCGGTGGAATTTCGGGTGTCTACTGAGGTAGCCATAGCTTGACTGAGGAAGAGAACTCGTGGAAAAGAATACACAGCAGCAGCAGAGGAGTGGTGTATAGTTCTATCATTGATCTTTTTACAGTTCATTCTTGGGTTTCAACCTTGTCACACACCAAGCAATTGGAGGAGTTTTTCAATTTGTTGCTGGCACAGTTTGCATACTTTGCTAGCTATCATAAATTGCAAATCCGAGCTAGAGCAGTCACACAGTCCGAGTTTGTTCAGTCTCTGGGGTATTCAACAGTTGATCCCTTTTGAAGTTACTGTTGCCTTCTTACAATCCGAATTTATGAGCTTGAATAGTCCAAGTATTTGGGAAGGAATCAAGCCTTTTCAGTGATTTCTTTGGGTTTTAAAACAGTCTGAACTTGATAGGGCATACCTCAGCTCACTGCAGCCCAGCTAGGGCTTACCCCAGCTCACGGCAGCTATGCTAGGGCTTATCTCAGGCCATCCGAGTTCTATCTGAAGAGGAGTCTTAGCTCTGATTTTAATGACTGAGGCAGCCATGCAAATGAAAGTCTGATGCAAAGACAAGCCATATCAAACTCGTGTAAGTACCCTTGGCAGTATTTTTGATGAACCAAGCTTTTGAGAAAGTCTTGGATTGATATAAGAATTGAATATGAGAGTTCTATGACTCCCTTTTTCTCCAAGATTTAGCATTGTACCTTTTGAGTTCAGATGATGACAGTCTGTAAGACACTATTAGCTGTTGAACTAAATGACCATATGAGCAGTTTATCAAATTAAGCAGTTGAACAAATTGGCAAGGATTTTCAGGCAGCCGGATACAAGACTCTTTATGGTTTTTTTTCATAGTAAAGCAGCAATTTGGAGTATTCTTACTTACAACAACAAAACCAAACAGTCCTATGAAAAGATGCCCTAATTCTTCCACAGCTGGGGCCTTTCAAAACAATACAGTCGCAGATGTTGAGGAGTCCAGAATTGAAGACAAAAAGGTATGTTAGTGATGAGTATTATGCCCTAGTTCCAGTTGCACAAACAATGATGAAGTGGCATATGTGTGATATGCATATCCAGCCAAGTATATTTACTGTAAGGAGAGCCCTGAGGTTGTATTGAAGAGTTTACAAGCTGTTACAGGCTGTTACAAGACTCACTGTGTGCATTTATATAGTGTTCATCTACAATCCACAGTATTCTATGATGATGATACACATGATACATGATATGGTAGCATAAGCATATGCTTTCAGTAGCATATGAACAGTGTATATGGTTCATTACAGCACATACACAGTTCAGCATACACTCTCAGTCAACTTTTGCAACAACAGTGACTTGGAGAAGTCTTCTACAGACATACACACAGTCTAGGTATAACATCTCTATAGTGACAAGGTATGTACGTGTTATGTATTAGAGATAATGAAATGATACAAGTATTATTAAACAATGCTTGGATGATGAACCCTATGATACCTTGCTCAATAATGATTCATGCTTGAAGATGATTATACATTTTGCACACCATTATGACAATGAATATAAGCAGTGGTAGCAGCAGTATGTGTGTCCTTTCAGTGGATTTTGCAGCAGTGGATGCATAAGTGGACTAAAAGGAATAGCAGGTTTGGTTTTGATCTATCAAGAAGATTGACAGACCTATATGCAAACAATGATATGCACAAATACATTGTCTTGACAGTGGTAGATGAACTGTGATTCAAACAGCGAAGTAATTTATTCAGTAGTGGAGTGTAAGCAGTGAAGTATACGGTGATGTATACAGTAGTGATGTATTCAGGTAAACAGTGAGGTATACAGTACTGATGCATACTGTGGTATATGCTGAGGTTATATGATATGTACTTAAGAATTCTCCTTGATGGAGTACTGTATGCATGCACAATATGATGCACAGTCTATGATGGTGGCAATGCACACTTGATGTATACCCTATGGTGATGGTGCCCTATGTTGCAGACCTTGATGATGTTTTTGATACTTTGATGACCAAACTCTATGATATAGTTGCAGCTGTAAGGATCTGTTCAGAACTCTTGTACCAGCACATAAACCCTCAGTGATCACTGATACCAATTGTTAGACACTGAGAGGGGAGGTGAATCAGTGTAAAGCAATATTAAAACTTTTCACGATTACCTACCAATCTCATAATCATTTCATAAACTTCATCATTCACATATCATAGCATTTAAATCATCAAGAACCATAACACAAAAGAACACAACACAATGTAATTTTGTAATCTTTTTGTATTAGTTGTGGTCCGGCTACAACCGTTAGGTAAAATCAGCACCTACTGATATGTAGAACACCTACTCTGCATCCAGGACCCTACCTGGTTTTCTTAGACCCTGCTAAGAAGGATTTGAGGTATCCTAACCTCAAAAGCAAGACAAGCTTGCTTCTACAATGAAGTTCACTGTCACATCAATTCATCAATCAAATCAACATCACCTATCTCTTCAATTTGCTGCCAACTATCTCTGCACATGCTCATCATTCTTCACTACTGCTCATGAATCTCTGGTCAATCTCTGCTCATTAGCCTCTGCTCAAGAAGCCTCATCAATGCACTTGTCAAATTCAATCTATCAAGCATCCCACTGTGTAAGCACTGTTAATGTCATCAACTTGTCACTATCATCATATCAGACTGCTGTCACTGTCATATGAATGGCTGTCATTATCTTGTCAAGCCAATGTATGTCACTGTCAAGCTGTCACATAAAGATGCTGTGCCTGCTGTAAGGTTAATTCGAGACCGGTGTACTTTATTCCCTAGCAAATACAGACCTTTTACAGGGCTAGAAATGACTGATAGACAATCAGGAATAAATGGCAGCCTATAGTGTTAATTATTTTCATATCAACTGCTGCTCAGGAATCTGGTCATACTCTGATCATGCCAACGAACAAAAGATCTGCTCATGTGCTGCTCATGCCAATCACCAACAGCCAGCGCTTCAAAGGTTTGCTCATAACATCAAGTTAGCAAAAGATTTGCTCAATCTCTGCTCTTCAACCTCATCATCATCATATTGTTCATCAACAGTGCTGGTCTTCATCAAGTTATCAGGATCACCAACAAGGTCACTATATGTGTCTGCAAGCAATCATCATCATGGGGTTTGCATCATCATGTATAAGGCGTCATCATAAATGCATCTACAATACTCACTGAACATTTAACACAGAATACATGTCCACTGTATACATCATTGTTTACATACTTCATTAGGCATCTGCATATAGGTCTACTCTTATCACATGAAGGTCTTATTTCATCAAAGCATCATCTTTGCAAGGCATATAATGGAATTACATCAATACACCACTGTTTTTATTGCACATTCACTATAAGGCACTATATATCATGCACATTCATTTCACTGAACATATAAGCTGTTCATGAATCACATTAGTTTGGACTGTGTGAGTGTGTCAACACTCGGTCTGAGCACTCGGTGTGGAGGAAGCCCTAAGAGGTTCAGTCAAAAGACCTTGACTGTGCATTAGTGTGCAACATCATCGTAAGGTATGAGCTTACTCATGTACACATCATTATCAAAAGGTATGCATCATTGATATATATATCATTATCATACCTCAAGCCTGCTGCCTTCCACTGTTTAGTCAACAACAATGTATTAAAGAGTTCACTGCCTTCTTCACCACTTCGCTTGTTTACAAACATCATACTGGGGCATGGCTGAGAAGATTTTCGGTGGACTGTTCATTCACAATTCACATTACATACCTTGTATATATGATGGTGAAAAGGTCATCAAACTGTTGACTGTCTGACTGAAATTCTATAGCTGCTGCAATAGTTCACCACTGAAAGCCTTCGAATCTTAAACCGTGTGCTGGTGCAAACCCTCAAACATTATTGGTTGTGCATGCCATTGTACATTAGGGCATCATCCAATCATTATCATTCTACAGTGTATTATCAAGGTTTTGCAACATCCAAGAATATAGTGTCATGTACCCATCTTTATGGTATATACTTCATCACCATCTCATATCAACACACTTCTTGCACACCACTGAACACATCACTTTATCTATACATGACATACTCACACTTGGGCTGTGTGTGATATCTGTAGAAGACCCTGACTTGGTTTGTGTATAGGCTAGAAGTAATACATTAACCAACCACCTTTGCTCACACATTTTACTGTACAATCATACATCATTGTTTAGACACATACTTGTACTGTTCATACATACCTTTTAATTCTCTGCTGTAAGACTTGTTTTGCTGCTTTAAAACCTTCAATTCATGACTGTTTGAACATGGAGATCAGACTGTAAAATTTGGATGTTTCATGACTGTGGAGATACTTCAAACTTGGATCATTGCTGCTGTTGACTGCTCTACATACCTAGCAGGTTCGGTGGCTGAATATTAGTATTTATGAGGCTGCTGGCTGCCTTATTTCCAAAGATAGGGCTACAAAAGAACACCCAAAAAGAGAAGGTTCTGCTGCTGCAAAAGATCTCAGGAGGCTGCCTCAGTTCCACGAACTTACTTCAGTCACTTGACTGCTGCAAATGCTGGTTAGAAATAAACTGCCCAAAAAAAATTCTTTGTGGAAGAGCTGCTGCAAAAATGGACTGCTCCTTTGCTCTGCAATTCCGGTCTGCTCCGAATTTCCTCAGTCAGCGAGCCTGCATCAGTCAACAGTCCACCGAAATTCTTCATTGAACAAGTTAGGGCATCATTGCCTGCTCCCACGAATTTCGCTGCTCCTGCTGTTCTGCAGCTACCTCAAACCCTAGACCCCCGAAAAAAATCTCAGAGCATTCCACAAAATTTTCACCTTACAAGAGTGAAGATTTGAGCTGATATTTATACTAAATTTTCACCATAATTTCGGGGCCGACCTATAATAAAATCAATTTTTATTTTTATCTATTCGAATTTTTATTTTTATTTTGAAGCCGACCTGACCTCATTTTTTTTTATTTGAAGCCGACATCTTCAAGGTCTTCTTCAAAATGTCCATGGGCTCCACCTCAAGCGTTAGGGCTACTTCACCAAGTCTTGAGGATCAAGGGATTTCGTCATGGTTTTCAAAGGCTAACACAACACCAAGCTACGATATGTGAGTGGGTCATATGACCAAATCATGTCTTCTTCAATTAATGAGTGTGCAAACCAAGTTTCATCATGTGCAAGAGGTATTCATCAAGTCTTCAAGGTCAAGTACTTCTACACCAATCAGCATATAGGATTCAAGTCATTTTCAAAGGCTTTAGCATTATCATGTAATGTCCACGAACCATCATACCATCATGGATGTGGGTGCAAAGTCTTCCTTATGCCCTAGGACCATCCCCAAGGGTTCCATGACCCCAAATGATCACATCATCTTCATTTCTTCAAGACCATTAAACCATCTAGTGTGTGTGGGTTTCAAGGCCTTCTTGGTCTTCTTCAACCACCTCAACCACCTCAAGAGACTTCCTGGGGTTAAGATATATCAAGACATCACATGTGGGTTTGCCAGACCTTCTCCCGGGGACTCATGACATCATCATAGCATGAATGACCACAGAATGGGTCATTAATGCTTCTTCCACCCATCTAGGGCTTCTCCAACAACCATCAAGGCTTCAGGACCATCTCCAGGGTCTTCAACATCTTCAACAAGGTGGTGGCTTCAAGATTCAAGCTTGTGGGTACAGGAACCTTGTCAACTGGGTACAAGGTGCTTCAAGGCACAAACCAACTCTGTAAGGGATCAAGGCACTGCAAGTGGGACTTGGTGGCATCAATGACATCCCGTGGGGCCAATGCAAGTCCATGTTGGCATCAATGACAATTTCATCAACAGGTTTCACTGATTCAGATTGGGGCGGCAATCCTGATGATCGAAAGTCTACTGCAAGTTATGTTTTCAATCTAGGATCTAGACCTATCACTTGGGCTTGTAAGAAACAACAAGCACTTGCTCTTTCTTCAGCAGAAGCAGAATATCGAGCCGCAATTAATGTTAGTCAAGAAGCTTTATGGCTTCGACAAATCCTTTCAGAGTTTGGATTCGAGCAGCAGTAGCCTACTCCACTTTGGTGCGATAATCAAAGTGCCATCAAGCTTGCCAAAGATCCAGTTCTACATCAGCACAGCAAACACATTGAGCTACACATGCACTTCATCAGAAATCTTGTTCATAATCGTGTTCTTGAAATGCTCTATTGCCCTACAAATGATCAAGTTGTAGACATCTTCACCAAGTCTCTTACAGAAGCGAAGTTTTCTAAACTTCGATCTATGTTAGGAGTTCAGGAATGTGTCCTTAAGGGGGGATAGGCTCTAATGCCTGCTTCCTTCTCCTAATAGTGTCACTTTTGTAAATCCTTCAATCCAATCCCAAGTTGTTCTTAAGGGGGGATGTTAGGATATTTAGACACTTAGGAGTTAGTTAAGATCAACTTGTGTAATATATTCGTTAGGTAAAGTGTGTTTCTTTAGTATGCATTAGCATGCATTTGTAAATATTATAATCCGACGGTCACGATATGCTCTAGACATAAAGTGATTTGACAGTTCAACTTCTCTTAGATCATACCTACCATTGATCCGTGGCTTAACACCTGATTGGTCTATGATCTCTATTTAAAGAGCATAGAGGGTCTTTGGCTAGTTGATCGATTATGAGAAGCTCATGTAACTTTCTTTCTTTTGCATAATAAATTGCTCCAAGTAGTTATTTGGCTAGGGCCATGGACTGTTTCCCTCTCGAGGGTTTTAAACACGTAACAAACATCAATGTGTTGATCTGTGATCTATTCGTGTGAAGCGGTTGCTCAAGGTGTTCGGTCTTTTGGGAGTATCCTGTGTACATGAACAATAAGCACAATCATCCATCAAGAGAGACACAAGAATATATGTAATTTTACTCTTTATTTATGGTAATGGAAGACTACAATCTTCTTGATTACAATCAACACCAATTGATGAAAAGAGCACCAACTCCTGTAACAAGACCCAACCTGGTTTTCTTAGCTCCAACTAAGAAATGGTTGAGCAGTCCAATCCTCAAGTATAAGATTCTACTTGCATCAATCTCTACTCATGTACCTCTGTACTTCAATCTCTGTTGGTCAATCTGCTCACCACTCTTTGCTCATCAATACTACTGCAACACTGCCAAGTCATAAAGCTCTTCTCAATACATTGTTGCTGCCATCAACTTGTCAAGTCTTCTTCACTTTGTCACTCATCATGTCTTGGCTGAGATCATCAAGGAGTATGCTTCATCATAGTGTATTCATTAAGTAGCATTGTCATCATAGGGTCTGCATCAACATCATAGGATATGCATTATGTATTAACATGGAATCATCATACAATTTCACACTTCACTGTGCATACAAATATACAACTGTATACATCACTGTACTTACTCCATTGTATGTATACCACTGTATACTTCACTACTCTATATAACACTGTACTATCACTGCATACTTTATTGTATACACTTCACTGTACTTATGCATCATTGTAAGATATAAGTATCATTCTTTCACAACCACTGCATTCTTCACCACATCACTGTATACACACCACTGTGCATAGATGTCATTTCTAATCGTCATCATATAGTAGAATTCATCTTCATCATACAGTAGCATGCATCTTCATGATAGTATGTAGTGCATAGGAGAGCATCATCATCTGGTTTGCAGCATCATTATATCACCATCCTCATATAGTACATCATCGTGTACAACATCATCACATGTATCACTGTATGCACCACTATTCACGCACCACTATATGCATTACTATTCACACACCACTGTATGCACTACATGCATTACTATTCACACACCATAGTTGCTTCACACATTTGACTTATCATACATGTACCTTCATCATTGCTTACATATTATCATGACTGAGAACTTACATACCTTGGGCTAGTTGTAAACATCAAACTCGAACATCTTCAAAGGACTGTATTCATGATGGGTAAAGGTCATGTTCTTGACTGTTCATCTCCCTCAAGTTCGGACTGTATACTGTTGTCAATACTTCAATGGTATGTCCAAGGAAGAAACCACCCACAGTCAACCTCGGATTGTTTACTGTTTAAACCCGAAAATATAGCTCCGTGGAAAAATTCGGATGGATAACCATTTGACCGCTGCAAATTTCGAGAGCCTCAGCAAAGCCCTAAATCAACCCTGTGTGTTGTTGTAGAAGCCTAAGAGCCTTCAATACTTGCACTGGTATAATCTTGTGAAAATATAAGAAAAGATCTCCCCAAAAAATAAGAAAAGGTCTCCCAAAAATTGCCTGAGTACAAAGTCTGCTCCACGAGTTTCTTTCCTGAGTCTCCTTGAAAATTCGGGATCGTTCTCTAACCTCTGTTGTTGCCACCAAACTTTCCACAATTATATTTGCCTCAGTCCACCACAGCAGCGAGCTCACTTGTCTTCATCTTCATTGAGTTACTTTAGAGTGTGAGGATGTGTGTTTATATAGACATTCAATGTGTCCACATCAATAAAAATAGGGGCCGACTTCAAAGGTGAGTGAGATGTGAGTCTTGTTATTTACTATTATTTTATTTCACAGGTTTTGTTACACATCCTTCAAAATCAACTTTAGTGTTTGTCCATACTCATAAGTCATCTTCAAAGGTCAAGGGTATGCTCCACCTTGTTATGGTCAAAATGTTTGTCCACAAGTCATCTTTAATGATCATCATCACAAGTCACTGTATCATTATTTGATAGGGTTTTAGGGTTTGTCTTCAAGCCATCAAGGTCACCAAGAGTTGTATCAAGCCAAAAGGGCTTTATCAAGGACCCCATCACCATGATACCATCTCCAATCAACACATCATCTTCAACCATTAAACCACCAAGTGTGTGGGTCCAAAGGCCTCTTCAAGGGCTTCCATACACATGTCAAAGACATACAAGGTCATCATCATCATAATGGTAGCAAAGATCATATACCAAGGTTCCATGACCCCAACAAGGGCTGCAAGGTCATCACGAACACAAAAAGGACCTCATCATGCATTCCTTCAAGTGATAGGGGTGCAAGGACATCGTGACCATGGCAAGAGGGCTTCATGGACTTCTTCAACTACCTCAACCACACCAAGAGACCTCCAAGGGTCAAGAACCATCATGCTACCTCCTGTGGGGTTGTCAGGCCTTCTCCTAGGGTACAATGATACCATCAGAGCATGAATGACCACAGAATTGGTCATTAATGCTTCTCCAACCCATCTAGGGCTTCTCCATCATCCACAAGGGCTTCAACACCATCTCCAGGGTCTTCGGCATCATCCGCAGGGTCTTCACCATTGTCAACAAGGTGGTGGCTCCAAGATCTAACCTTGTGGGTACAAGCACCTTCTCAACTGGATACAAGGTGCTTCAAGACATAACCCATCTCTGTAAGGGGTCCAAGGCACTAGATGTAAGGGTACTGGGATCATCCATACCTGTGCACTGCGAGAGGGACTTGGTGGCATCAATGACTACCTGTGGGGCCACTGCAAGTCCATGTTAGCATCAATGACAATTTCATCAACAGTCAGAGCTCATTACCCACACGTGAAGCTAGTCACCCGTGGACTTTCAAGAACATTCTAGAGGGTCCAAAACCCTAACACTAATCAAGAGTTGAGGCATGTTAAAAAACTAACCCTAGACAACTATCAGGTTAAGTTATATACTGGGTAGTTAGGAGGAGAAGGGATTCCATTCTTATGATGTTATTGTATTGTTCCATAGTTGAACAACAATAAGGGATAAGATATTAGAGTGGGACAGAGGAAGTAGGGGATCTTGTAGCAACTATGCAAGCCACAGTCTCATAAGTAACTCCATAGAAAGTACTACTTTCTTCGATTTGCATTGCATATTGGAGAAGAAAAGAACAAGGCATAGTCCTCACTTTTGGCTAGGTTTTCCCCATATTGGATTTTCCCAAGGTATATCTTGGATGTGTTATTTTACTCTAGTTTTTTCCTTTCAGTTCCAGTTAATTTATCATTTTGTGGAATTAAGCTAACATGTGAATTAAGTTGTAAGTTTCGTCATGACAAACTAATTTTAGTCTAGTTGTTTTCCTTTCAGTTTCGGTTTATTTAGCATTTTGTGGAATTGAGCTAACATGTGAATTAAGTTGTAAGATCCGCCGTGATGAACTATTCAAATGGAATATCTATAGTTGTTTAGAGATCATATTGGTATCAGAGCAACTTTCTTAGGTTTTTGTGGGTAATTGTCGGATCCAGTAGTCGATGGAAAAAAAGTAATCAAACCCTAAAGCATCGCAAATGAGTCCAGTGAAAAATCGACGGGCGAATATGAAGAGTGATTTACAAAGCTAGAAATAGAAGTTTTTGATATCACTCACAATATGTCCATCCTCATGCCCACTCTAGAGAGCAAGTTTGGACCTTTTAGTGATTTTGAAGGCTCTAACTCAGAGATCGAATTAGAGGGGAAATCGAGAGATAAAGGCGACCCAGAAAAGGAGCCGAGGAAAGAGCCCAAGAAAAAGCAACCAAGATACAGTCCCATTACCCCTTCCCAGCCTTTATTTAAAATGAAAGCAAAAGTGCATATCAAGCCTTACCAACATGAGATCGATGCTTTAAAGTTGAATCATTTGTTTCATCATTTAGAAGTCTTGATGATGAACCAAGGATGGCTCGAAATGTTGACATCATTTACTCATCCACCATAGGTTCTCCATAAGATTTCATGAATCTTAACTACAAATTCTCAACAAACTCTAAGTCTATTTTAGTATCCATTAAATAGATGAGCAAAAGATTTCATTTGTTCAATTGAAATTTAAGGGCTATGCATTAACCTAGTGGAAAAGCCACACAAAGACACTTAGCCTGGAGGGTGATCCGCCAGTAACTAAGTGGGCGGATTACCAATTTAGGGCTTTCTTAGAAAAACTGAGATTTTCTCTCCTGCCCGAAAATATCAGACTGCTGAAAACTGCCCAAAAATATCAAACTGTCTGAAAACTGCCCAAAAATATCAGACTGCTGAAAACTGCCCGAAAATATCAAATTGTCTGAAAACTGCCGAAAAATATCAGACTGCTGAAAACTGCCCAAAAATATCAGACTACTGAAAACTGCCCAAAAAATGGAATGCTAAAGATGGCTGTGCAAAAATGCTGAAGATGGACTTTGCTGATAAAACCCTAGCTGAGGGTTTGAACATAAGATAGTCTTCTTCACCTGTGAGAGCAAAAATGTGTGTGACAAATGAGAAGGCTTGATCTTCTTTTATAGCCTTTGTTCACCTGTAAGTGGACAAGATTAAGAAAAATAAAAATAATAATATTTTTATTCTTTTCCTAATTTCACTTTCACTTTTACCAAAAAGGTACTTTTATTTTTTTCCTTTGACTTTTATAAGAAGTCCTTATTTAATTTTGTTTTCCACCTGTGGTCCTTTTAGGTGGACAAGATTACGAAAGATAAAAATAATAATATTTTTATTTTTTTCCTAATTTCACTTTCACTTTTACCAAAAAGGGACTTTTATTTTTTTCCTTTGACTTTTATAAGAAGTCTTTATTTAATTTTGTCTTCCACCTGTGGTCCTTTTCCTGTGGTACAAAAAGTCTTTATTTCTTTTGACTTTTGACTTTGGCCTTTTACCAAGTGCCCCTGTGGTACTTTTTTATTTCAAAAGTACATCATCATAAACCAAGAGAGTTATTAATGCTTTTATCCCACACACTGTTTGACACCTAGATTTGGTACTAGGGTAACTTAACCAAGGGTAGCTAATCCTTGGAGAAGCACACCGAGCCCATAGATCAAGGGTCAAAGTGCCACACACATGCCCAAACCCAGTCTTGGGCTTACAGTGTCTTCATTCTCCCAAAGAATGGCTACTCAAAACTACGCTGTGTCTACCAGTCCCAGACTGGTCTACATCGTGGTCCAGGACCAGATGTCTACTCAACACAAGGTTGAGTCTACCCAGGGCAGATCTGGGTTTATGTCATGATCCCGGACCAGATATCTACCATTCAACAGAATGGTCACTCAACACTGGGTTGAGTCTTCACCATGGTCTCGGACCAAGTGGTCCCATTCTCCGAAGAGAAGGGCTCTCGATGCTGCTCATAAAATCAACAAGGTGAACCTGAGTAGCCTCCATCCCAAGGAAGAGAAAGAGATAACGAAACTCTTCGATATCAAGATTCAGGTCAAGAAGACCAAGGTAGATGCTCTATTCAACTCCAATTCTCAGGACAATCTAGTAGCAGTTGATCTAGTCAGCAAGCTTGGGTTGGAGGTTCACGATCATCCTAGCCCTTACCCATTGGGATGGGTAAATAATGATGCACAATTTAGGGTCACAATATAACGCAATATTAAATTTTCCATAAGTGCAGATTATATTAATGAAGTGGAGGTAGACGCAATACCCCTTGATGTTTGTGGTATGGTGTTTGGAAGACCCTACATGTATAAGAGGGATGTAATCTTCATGAGAAAAGCAAACCAATACCACTTGATCAACGATGGGAAATCTTTCATCATTAATGTGCACAAAGGTAGTTTGAAGATCTCTCTAGTAAGTGCCAACCAAGCCAAGAAGTAGAAAGTTTGTGTCGCTTTCCATAAGACATAATCAACAAGAACGTGAAATGGTAAAAGCAATGGCATTTCTAGAGAGAAGTACTAGACAGCAAAAAAATTGATTAGAGAACACTTTGTAGGCATACAAAGAAGTGTTTAAGTAGCCTAGAGAGTTGCGTCCTAAAAGGGAAACGAAGCACGAGATACAACTATTGCTAGATTTTCCATTCATAAACACTAGACTAAACAAAAACTATGTTCTAAAAGCAGAAGTGAAGAAGCAGTTGCAACAACTGGTGAAAGACAGGGTAATACAACCAACTGTAATGTCCCTTTCCGGATAACCTTCCATGAGCAACTCATTAGCTTATCCAATTCGCGTAGGCTATAGTCGATGAGAAAGGGAATTAATTAATCATTAATGTCACCTAGGCTAAAAGGACTTTATAAAGTGACATTAGTAATTGATTTATTTAAAGCGACTTTATAAAGTGACATTAGTAATTGATTTATTTAAAGTGACTTTATAAAAGTCACTTTATTATAAAGTTACTGGGAAGTAAAAGTTAAGTCATAAAGTACTCACTTTGAAATTAAAAAATGAAAGGGGCTCATTTTATCATAAAAAGTCACTTTTCATATTTTAATGAGAGAAAAAGTCAAGAGAAGTTGAAAAGTCACAAGGGGGCAATTGTCGCCTTTCACGCACTTGGGGGTTTGGTTGTGGCAAAAATCTTCAAACCACTAAATGCGTCTTTGGGGGCAAGTATTGAGTCAATTATTGTCACTTGATCTTGACTCCTCTGTTTAGGTAAACTCCTAACGAAGCCAAGGGGGGTAGACCCTAATTGGTTGCTAAGGCTAATTAAGCTTTGGTGGTGGTTTATGAATGAATTATTTAGGAGTTCTTTCTTATGAAAAATAAATAATGAAACAAGATATTTGCAACAATGAATATGAGCACAATAGCATATAAATAAAAATTAATCAACAGATTAATAAACTCGAATTAAATGTTTGTACGATACAAGGTGAATATACCAGTGTTGGAAAAAACGAAGTCACAAGATTGTAGTGTTGAAGATGTGTTGCAATTGTTCTTGGTCAGTTTTAAGTTAATGATGAAATGAGTGGATTCAACAAGGGGAAGGGGACTCCAAATATACCTGATGGTACAAGAGTATGTCCAAAACCCTTATCCGATGTGGTTCCACGCGAAAAATGTGTGGGATGGATCAGTCTCTGGGACATGTCCAACACTACACCAACGAGGGTGTAGCTTGATGATATCTCGAGGTCACTATCAAATCGTTCTCGCTTCCTCTGTGAACTTTCCCAACAATGGATCAAATCAAGGCATTGAATTTTCGTCTTGGGAGGTTAATTTGAAAGTGAGACTAATTTAAACTAGTCACCCACGTTACTTTTGATGCATTCAACAGGTCAGTCGAACCGCAGCGGTGCAGAGCATACATAACAGAGCCTTGATAACTTTTAAGGATTTTATTACAAAGTTGTTTAATTAGAAAGATAAAACCCAAGAATCTCTTTTCAGATTCAATACTCAAGCAAGCCCTTGTCCATTATCTATACTCGGGAAAGCAAGGGGGTTTATTTTAACATAAAAAGAAAAAAGAAAAATGGAAATTGTCTAATTACTACACTACCGCAGTAGTGGGTTAGTATTTGTTTACTTTCACAAAATAATAATGAAATGTAAACCTCAAAGTATACGGTCTGCAAACATTAACTAATCTAACCAAAAACTAGAAAACCATGAAAATTGGCACCGACACAAATTCCCCCAGGGGGGTTGGGGACTAGGCTTTGAAGAGCCTACTCGGAATCTTTATGCGTTTACAACAACCGTAAAGAGAAATGTGCTTTGATCCTTGTTATCTAGGATTCAAAGGCTTATGAAATGTCAAAAAAATTACTACAAGCAAGAAGGGAGTCTCAAGAAGCCTTGAATGGCTTAAATCTTCGAAATTTTGCCAACACTTCCTTCTCTTTTAAATCCAAACCTACAAAAAAACCGAGCTATCAAGGCCTAAATATGCTCAAAAACACTTTAAGAGTGTCTTTGAACATCCCACAAAAATTTCTAAAAAAGTCCAAAGTTAAAATTTTGATCAAAAATGCAAAAAATAACCAAGGAAAGCAAGCTTTCCTTGGGATCTTGGCATTCTTTTTCGGCAACCAATATGATGTGCACTTAGATGCCAAATTTAACTTTTTAAACCCTTGCAATAAGACTACTCTCAACAAGCTAAATATTTTCCTTTTGAAACTTGTAAAAAAGTAATCTAAGCTAGATCTCTTTGCTCCTGCGTATGGCTTTGTTTAATTAGATCTCTTTCACTGAAAGATGGAAATCCTTATGCAACAAGTGAGATCTAAGATAAATGATCCTATTAATTAGATCTGTGAATGATTTACTTTGAAAATGAATAGATTTAAACAATAAGACCATAAAAAGAAATCGATTGAGAAATTTTAATTTTTGGAGGAAGAGGAAAGAAGTGCTTGTTGCTGGAAAGATCCACCGGGGAAACTTGTTAGTGGAGTGTATAAGGACAATGTCTTCACAATTTCGTTGGAAATGCAATGGAGTCAAGCTAGATCCACAACTCTTCCAATCCTGGCAACTTGAAAGCTAAATCACAATCTTGCACACAACCTTAAGAGATCTGAATATACACATGCAAAGAGAAAAAATAACATGAAAAATAACCTTATTTAACATGTAAATCTTAAATCTCTAAGCATACATAACAAATAGAAAGTAAGTAATCTTACTTACAATAATCTATTCCCAAAATTCGGAAGAATCATTCAAGGCCAGACAAAAATAAGAGCAAGAATTGAAACAAAGCAGATCAGCTCAATAGCAGCATGACAATGGTACTCCACACATAAAAGCACTACACAATTTAGCCTCCAAAGCTTCTTTATTCCAACAATGAATGAACGATAATAGTATTTCAATAATTGCAAGCTCTTCCCAAGCAATTCTAACTAGTTTCAATGGGGAGAGAGTTGCTCAATTTATAGCCAGAGCAAGAAGGAGGGGGCACATCTACAAGTGAAGCTCACGTTGACTTAGCTTGAGTTCGTGAGATAGTTTAGGATCTTGATTGTTTGAACTTCATGGAGAGAATGCCACCTCTCCAAGAGAGGTGCACCCCTCACCAAAACCCCAACCACTCTCTCCTCATTCGCCACATCTACACACTCGCCAATACAAACACCCTCTCGCCAATTCGTGAGGACGGCGTCATCCCACCAACTTCCATGATACGACTCACAAGACTTATCCTAAGTTTTGACGCTTTGATGGATTAGAAGGGTGTCGCGTGACATGGGGGACCCATTTGCCATGTCACCCCATGTATTAAACAAGTCATTTTTTATTTTTTAAACTTTGACTTTTGTGCCAATTTGTTGCAACTTTAGCATTTAAGTAACATTTTGATGCATCCATAGCGAAATAATGATTTACGAGATGTTTTAGCAACCCAAAACACAGGAAAAGTGGGTCTCGAGGTGAAGAGGACACTCTAAGTGTGAAAACAAGCCTCCACATGCAAATTTTTTAACTAACCCATTGAACAAATGGCTTAATTTTGCAGGAAAAAATTGTTTTCTCGGAATTGAACAAAAACCTAGGGGAACCTAGCACATGTCCATACGACTTAATTCAAATGCCTAGCAAGTTATTAAAAATTGACATAGAGGCTCCAATAACCCCCCAAGGCCTAACCACCAATACGATTACCCCAACTTTGGAGGTGTGAGTGAAAAAATCAAAAATTATTAGTCGTTTGTTCAACAACAAATAATTACCAAGGGAAAAAACACTCTGGGCTAGTTGGCTTGATGTCTAAGTCTAGGAAACTGAGTCTTTTATAAAATTGACTATGCTAGCACATATTTTACAATTTCCCCAAGGGGGTATATACATGGCCTAATTTTGTGGGAAAATTTAATTTTCTCGGAATTGAACAAAAACCTAGGGGAACTTAGTGTTAAACTAGTAGCAACAAGGAAGGTCTTTCTGCATGCATGTGTTTTTGCATGCAGAAGACTTAAATTAGGAAACCAAACGTATTTAATTTACATTTCCTAAGTTTACTTTGGAAAATAAATTAAAGTGATCTAAATTAACTTTAGTGAACCACTAGTTAAAGTGAAAGTGAAATTAGGGTTTTTGCTTTACCACTAGTTAAAGTGAAAGTGAAATTCGGGTTTTCTCTTTACCTAAAGTTATAAAAGAGAGATCAATTGGTGGAGAGAACACACACACTTGTATTCCGACAGAGACAGGATACAGACAAGGAGAGAAAGTCACATAGAGGATTTAGCTGAGAAGACGAAGAACCGAGCAGCAGGATCATCGAGCTTCGTACAGCTGGGACACACAGGAGGGTGTTAAGGTTTCACTGGGATTTGCCCAGTGATTCTGCCAGGTGCTGCATTCGCCAGGTTTGGGTGTATTTGCAGTGATTGTAAAAGTTCCATATTTTCTCATAATAAAATCTATATCTGACTGCTGCACCGGTTTTCCCATCTTGGGTTTTTATGGGGGTTTCCATACCCAAAATAATAGTGTCAATATTGTGATGTGATGTTGTGATTTATTTCTCAGTTTTATATTACGCTGCATGCTGTAAAAGATATTCATGTGTGGTTATCAATTAATATTTTGCATGCGCTGTTTAGCCCTAGTTGAATATCAAAGGAAAATTTACATGGTATCAGAGCTCTGGTGAGCTAAAGTTGAGAGATTTGCAGCATCAGTGATAGATCGGGGGCAGATCTATAAGAAGACACAAACCTAGACATCCAGATCTAGGGTGTGACAAGTACACTTCACTATGGCCGTGCAGTTGAGAGTTGAGGATAAACTCCAGGGTGCTCAGAACTTTCCTACATGGAAAGAAAGAATCACAAGGATCCTAGACGTTAGTGATGTAGAGGAGCACATTGACTCCACGAAGGTTGCACCCACAGATCCCACAAATTTAGCAGCTTGGAAGAAGATTGATTCCAGAGCCATGTTGATTATCATGGATGGAGTGAAGGACCATATAGTCCCTCACCTTTCTGGTAAGAAGACCACAGCATAGATGTGGACAACTTTGGAGAGTCTGTACCAAAGCAAGAACGAGAATCGGAAGATGGTGTTGCAAGAGAGGATGCACAGCACCAAGATGGCCAAGGGGGAAGGAGTGGTGCCTCATCTCACAAGGCTCACACAGATCAAGGACGAGCTTAGAGCTATTGGCAATAAGACAGTGGATGAGGAGCTAGTTCGGATAGCCCTCAATGGCTTCTCTAAGCCATGGGACACCTTTGTCAAAGGTGTTGGGGCTAGGGAGAAGCTCCCTGATTGGCAGAGACTATGGGATGACTTTGTGCAGGAGGAGACCCGCATGGGTCAAGGATCAGGCTCATCCAACAGTGCCCCACAGATTGTGGATGAGGAGGCTCTAACCCTTACAAGGAAGAGCAAGGGGAAGGAAAAGAGGAAGAAGGATGGTAAAAAGAACCTTGACATATCAAAGGTCAAGTGTTTTATCTGCCACAAGTAGGGACACTTTGACTCCCAGTGCCCAGACAGGAAGAAGAAGAGTAACACTCAGATGGCTGTATCTGCAAAGGTGGATGAGTTCAGCAGGAACTTCGATGAGGAGTTTTGCTTGATAGCTTGCATGGCAAGCACCACAGGGAGCAGCATATGGTACATTGACAATGGAGCATCTAGTCACATGACTGGACAGAAGAGATTCTTCAGAGACTTGCAGGAGGGTGGAACAGGGATCCACGTTGAGCTGGGTGATGATGCACGGTATCAAGCACAGGGAGTTGGCACTGTTTCATTTGAGAGGGAGTCTGGCAAACCCCTCAGTTTTGTTGATGTGTTATATGTTCCAAGACTGACCAAGAACCTTATATCAGTCTCCACTCTGGAGGACAAGGGATATCAGGTGAAGTTTTGTGACCATAGAGTGTATATCAGGCCCAAGGGGTCAGATAGGAGCTTGGATCGGGTGATTGGCAAAAGGAGCGAGAAAGTGTACAGATTACACTTTAAGCCTACAAAGGCTCTAGTTAGCAGCAGCAGCAGCAGTCAGGGTGAGTTGTGGCATAAGAGGATGGCACACTTACACCATGGAGCACTGAAGCATTTGAGACAGGTAATCATGGGAGTTCCTCAGTTACAGGAGGAAAAGCATAACCACTGCAAGGGTTGTGCTTTGGGGAAGAACATTAGGAAGCCTTTCCCACAAAGTGAGCACAAGTCTAAGGAGTACTTGGACTTGGTGCATTCGGATGTATGCAGACCTATGAGTGTCCATACGTTCAGTGGTTATAGTTACTGCGTAATCTTCATTGATGACTATTCCAGGAAAACCTGGATCTATTTCCTGAAGGCCAAGTCAGAGGTCTTTGAGAGGTTCTGAGAGTTCAAGACTCTTGTGGAGAACCAAACAGGAAAGCAGATTCAAGTGTTGAGGACAGACAACGAGGGTGAGTACACTTCCAATGAGTTCATGGATTATTGCTCGACTGAGGGGATCAAGAAGGAGCACACTGTTCCCCATACCTCATAGCAGAATGGAGTTGCAAAGCGAAAGAACAAGACTATGGTTGGAGCAGCCAAGGCCATGCTATTTGATCAGGGGTTACCACTATTCCTCTGGGCCGAGGCATACAGGGTTGCATTATACATTCAAAACAAGTGTCCCCACACAGCCTTGGGGAGGAAGACACCGGAGGAGATCTTCACAGACACTAGGCCAGATGTGAGTCACATTCGCATATTTGGCAGTGTCTGCTATTATCATGTTCATGCTGACAATAGGAAGAAGTTGGACTCTTCTGGAGAGAAGGGGTTGCTTGTTGGTTACAGCAAGATTTCGAAGGCATATAGAGTTTACATTCCTGCTCGCAGAAGGATCATTGTGAACAGGGATGTCCAGTTCGATGAGGACAGGGCCTTGCAGAGATCTCTGGACTTACCAACAGAGCAGCAGCCAGCACAAGAGTCAGGAGTCAAGTTGGAGGAGTCAGATGTACAGGTATAGTTACAAACACAGAGCATAGGTTCTAGTGGTCAGAGGGAGTCAGGTGAAAAGGATCCTTCAATCATTGACTTGAAGGATGAGTTGCAGCAGGAGATAGATATCCAGCAGCCGCAACATGCTGACACTAGGCCAAGGCCTAAGTGGCATTAGAGGAAATTTCAACTCAAAATGGGCCTCCTAAAAAGAATTAATAAAATAATAGTTAAAATAATAAAATAATATTTATTAATTTTGGAGGAAGAAAAGAAAAAAACTACTTTTTTGTTTGTATTTTCGACATATTTCATCGTGTTTTTACTCAAATTTCGATCGGGAGAGCTCATTGGATGCGGAATTAAATGACATCATCATCACGGTTTTTCAAGTATTTCTTGTTTTTGGGGTAGCGGGGTCCGTCAAAAGTATGCCGAGTGGGTACTCGTTGGATGCGGAATTTAATTCCACATCCAACGAGCTCTCTCAATCGAAATTTGAGTAAAAACACGAGGTCATCATCACTTTTTTCCAGGTATTTCTTGTTTTTGGGGTAGCGAGGTCCGTCAAAAGTATGTCGAGTGGGTACTCGTTGGATGCAGAATTTAATTTTGCATCCAACGAGCTCTCCCGATCGAAATTTGAGTAAAAACACGGAGAGATATGTCGAAAATACAAACAAAAAAAGTAGTTTTTTTTTATGATACCTATCCCCAAATTTATATTAAAAAAGTGTTTAAGACCTATACGGTATTTCAAATTTAAAGCAATTTCATTGGCTAACACATGATGACATGGAATTTCAATCAAAGTTAAAAGGCCCATTTTGAGTTGAAATTTCCTCTAATGTTTAGATCCACAGTGCAGGATTCCAAGCAGGTAGATCCTCCACAGACATCTTTTAGACAGAGTGTACCACCAGAGAGGCTTAGTTATATGGCACCGATGACAGAGTTGACTAACTCTTAACCTTCCAGCTTCAGGGAGGCTACACAACATGATGTGGTGGTAGGAAGCTATGGTGGAGGAGTATGACTCCATTATGAAAAACCAAGTATGGGAGGTTGTGTCGAGGCCACAAGGGAAAAAGGTGGTGGGATCCAGATGGATCTACAAAGTGAAGCATGCAGCAGACGAAAGCGTGGAGAAGTACAAGGCGCGCTTCGTGGCGAAGGAATTTTCACAGAATGAGGGTATTGATTATGAGGAGACCTTCGCCCCTGTTGCCAGGTATTCTTCCATTCGGACCATTATCTCACTAGCAGCTGAGATGGGTTGGCGTGTCCATCAGATGGACATCAAGACTGCCTTCCTCAACAAAGTGATAGAGGAGGAGGTGTATATTGAGCAGCTAGAGGGGTTTGATGTGGAGAACAGGGAGACGCATGTATGCAGACTGCATCGAGCTCTTTACGAGCTCAAGCAGGTACCTTGAGGACTGACAGCTATCTATGGGAGATGGGATTTCAGCGGAGTGAGGCTGACCACAACCTGTACTTCTTGACAGGTGAGGTGCCTCTCATACTAGTCCTATATGTGGATGATCTCTTTTTGACAGGAGATGAGAGGCTGATTGGAAACTGCAAGTCCAACCTTGTAGTAGAGTTTGAGATGAAAGACCTTGGGTTGATGCATTACTTTTTGGGCTTGGAGGTTTGGCAGAGAGATGGATGCTTCTTCATCAGACAGGGGAAGTATGCAGTAGAGATCTTGAAGAGATTCAAGATGGAGGACTGCAAGCCTATGGCCATCCTCTAGTTTCCAACTGGAGGAAGATTGATGCATCAAGGTCAAACGGATTTGATCTTACCTTGTATCGTCAGCTTATTGGATCGCTTATGTATATCGTCAACACTCAACCAAACATCAGCTTTGTAGTCAACTCTTTGAGTCAGTTCACGATGGACCCTCGAAGAGTGCATTGGACGACTGTGAAGCACATACTTCGCTACATCAGAGGTACAGTGGAGTATGGATTGGTTTATGAGCGTAGGGGGAGTGTACAGTTAGCATGTTTCATAGATGCTAACTGAGCAGGATGTGTAGAGGACCGAAAGAGTACTTCAGGCTGTTGTTTCAGCATTGGATCAGGGGTTGTCTCTTGGTTTTGTTGCCCACCTATTTCGACTAGGTGGCAACTCCATGTACAAGAAATTGTACATAATGGTACCTTAGAAAAATCTGAGGATTTTTCACTCCTGCAGGGCTATTGCCCCTTTGTAAAACGAAATGTCCGCTCCCCTGCATGGGAAAATTAATGTAATTTAATGTGCTGGTATGGGTCATATGATATGGATGCCACACCATGGAACGGGTTGTTAGGGAAGTCCCCTCATCGAGTGTTTTTCCCTTTCCAATTGACCTTGTTGAACAAACGAGTTTAATCGGTTTGGTTTTCACTCAAAATCCTCCAAAGTGGTGACGGGCGTTCTACCAGTCAATTCCATGAGGTGGCTAAGGCTTCAAAGTGTGATCCATGACCATGCTAGGCGTTTGTCTAGAGTCTTGCGGAGTTTCGTAACGTTGTTGTATTTGTATTAATTTTTTCCTAGTTAATTAATTTCACCCCATGGTGATTAATTAACTCAGTTTTTGATGTAATAATGTAATCGCTCGAGCATGGCATTTTGTAATAGGGGCTATGAATGCAAAGTTAATTATGAAACCCCCTAAGCCATTGCTTCGAGTCCCATGTCATTCTGATGAGTGGTTGAGGAGATAGACCATTTTTGTCTAAGCAGGGTCTATTTTTCCTAGAGAATTAATTAAATTCCCTAAGTCAAAAATTCACATTTTTTGATTTTGAAGTAAAAAATCAAGAAATGCCATGGTAAGATGGTTTGGGGGTTCCTAAGCCTAGGAAAACTTGTTCCAAAGTTTTTCACCCCCCCATGGCCTAGATATTAAATTTTCAAGTTATTTTAAAATTTTTCCTAAGTCAACATTGGGGAAATTTAAAAAATTAAATTGAAGATTTTTATCTAAGGTGAAATTTATTTTAGCCTAAGTCAAAGGTTAAAATTTTATTTTTCAAAGGACCAAAGTTTTATCCTAAGTCAAAAGGATAAAAAATTTATTTGAGCAATGACTAAGGTCAAAGCTAAGTTAAATGGCTGAACCCTAAGTCTAAAGGTTGGTGTCCATGTTAAACCATGTAATATAGAGTGGGGCGCAAGCATAAAAAATCTCCACTATATGAAGGCGCTACCAATTTGGAGGTAGGCGCTAGGTTGGAAAGGGCCCACGTTTTAATATGGAGGCATCACCAAATCTTAGAGGAGGGCGCTATATTATGGAGTGTCCACTCTACCATATGTTAAAACCCTCATAAAAATAGTGGAGGCGCTACCTAAGTAGAGGAGGGCGCTACCATTGTGAAGAAGCTACCAAATATAAAGGCGCTAACCATTTGGAGCTCACGCTATATTTATTTGGAGACACTCTAATATAGTGGAGGGCGCACTAATAAAGAAGGGACCCACGCTACACGCAAAAGTCAATGCTAAATTTAATGGGGCGCATGATATATTTAGAGGAGCGCCAGCTTTAGAGGAAAGCGCCCATTTTAGAAGGGCGCAAGTCAAATTTGGAGGCGCCACTATAATAAGAGGGGCGCTAGTGCCTTAAAAGGACGCCAGATAAATTTAGAAGGGCGCTAGCCATCTTTGGGCCCACATTTTTCATAGTCAAACCTAAGTTTGGAGTTCTTTCCACCAAATCTAGAGGGGGGCGTCCACCTTGGCCCATGATTTTTCTATTTTATTAAAAGCTCATCCAATGGTGGATATTTAGCCAAATAGCTTAATCCAAAGGTTAATATTGTTAAGACATGGATTAAACATTATGGCCTTTGATTAAAATTGATCTAAGGATGGAGATTAATTGAGAGAAATAGAATGTCAAATACCTAGATCTAGAGGTGGAGATTAAACCCTAGATCTAGATATAATCTCAACCATTGAGCTTCAAAGGGTTGGGGGTTTGCCTCAACTATATAATGAGGGTATCACTCTCTCATTATTCACCATCTCTTATGCTATTGTTATGCTGCCGGAAAATTCTTCTTCTCACTCTCATATTCTTGCTACCTTGTATTCAAGTTTTGCCCAAGCTGGGCTATTTTAATAAAAATTCTTTGGAGGAATACTATGCTGCAACTTTTCATGATCTACATTTCTTGAGGTAACCTTGTATTTATTTTGCTTGCATTTGTTATATTTTCTAGTTAGCTCTCCACAAAGTGTTTTGTGGAGAGATTAAAGAATAGAAGTGTTTTTATTCTTTTCTGTGAATGATTTGACATTTCTTACAAAGTGTTTTGCAGGAAGTGTTAGGTGTTCATCTCTAGGATTACAATATTTTGCAGGCATAGATTGTATTGCAGGTTATCCAAGCAAAGAAATTCCTTCAAGAAACATCATTCCGGCAACATTTTCAATTCGGCCATCTACTTTCAACCTGTTTTAAACAGGGTTTTATTCACTATTTAGTGAATATAAACCTTGTTTTAGAGCCCTAACCCCTTATATATTAATTTAACCTTTTATTTCTGCTAGTTTTACTTCATTTAGGTGGCTGGAAAATGAATTTCCAGCCCTCTAAATTCCATATTACTGTCATTTATTACATTCAGAATTTTTTTTGTAAATTTGTAATTGTATTAGTTTCAGCAAATATTTATCATAACACATTGAGCTTAATCGTGGTATCCCGCATCTGAACTCAAAGGACCGAGATCAGAACGCGAAGCGCTCAATGATGTTATAGATATTTGTCTGTCACTCAGATTTTTATGTAAAAAATTGTGAATTTGGTACTAATGTTTTAACAACATTTTAGTGTTTTTTCTGTGATTTTCAGCGAGAAATAGCTCGCTGGTTTTTGACAGGTTATTCACATTTAAAAGAGAATTGCTGCCCTAAAGGACACAAAATTTCCTCAAGTTTCAACCGGCATAAAGGGGTTCCATTCTTCAACTTTCTCTCTCAAATTTCTCTGTTATTGTAAACCCCAAAGAGAGTCTCTTGGGGTATTCTTTAAAGTCTTGTAATCATTTATAATATATGAGTAAGTAGATTAGGAAGAGGTAGATAGTTAGTTTTATTTCCAGCTACCCACCTATCTTTGTGACAGACCATTATCTCTGTCATAAAGATTGTTGTGAGGTGAGTTTACTATAGTTTACTTGCTTTCAAGTTTTTTCTGTTTATGCAAGTTTTATTTTCTGCTAAAGTAATCGTACAACCCATCAAAACCTGTGTATCCTCTATCCACTTGTCATCTCCCTTTAGGGAATTCAAGCTGGATATGAAAAGCAGGGGAAGTGGGGGCTTAGGTAATTAGACTAATTTTCCTTTTCTTGTACTACAATCTACAATCAAACACTGTATTTCCCAAGTCATCTTGGTGATCTTTTTTTAAAATAAACCTTGCATCTTAACCATTAAGATTAAAATTTATTATTAAAACTTACCAACAACAACTTCCAACATCCTGCTCCTCTACTCGGTTATCACCCTCTGGGGTACTCCGAAATACGACCAGGGGAAAGGGAAGTCCTAGTTTAATAGGCATCCATCTAGAGATTTTCAAGTTGATTAAAAACGGTGACTCGAAAGCTGCAAGGGGTAGTAGACCGAGGGGGTCTCTAGGCGCTTCGTCGTCCTCCTTGTGAGCATCGGGCCATTGGGGTTTGACCTGTGAGCTAGGGGTGGGCTTGCTCCCACCTGTTGAGCGCAACAGCATTCCATCTTCGATTTGAGAAGAACTAGATCGGGGTAGTCACACCACCGGATCTAAAACGTAATCCAAGAAGAACAACTCTAATAAAATTCATTAAAATTTACCAAGAAGCATTGCAAAACGTCCTACAAACACAGATCACTATTGTTTATCTTTGCCTTGCTATTCAAGGTTTCACTACAAGCATTTTCACTTTATTTTACTGCAAGCACTCCAACACATTACTTCCAGTCTCATTTACTTTCAGTTCTATATTTGTTCATACGGTCAATGCTTAATATTTGTTTAAATTGCTTCAAGTGAATCAAACTTAAAGTCTTTCTTTCCTTCATTTCCTGTTGGTTCAATAAGTTCACATTAAAGCATTTTATTCCGCTATCTTTTGTTTATGCAGATAAGTTTAGATCAGCTGTACGTTACTTAAATACCTTGATTTGTTATTGTTGTAATTTGTAATCTTTTGACTCCATTTAATATAGGCACTGGTCTTGTAATTTTGTAATCTTAATAAAAAGATCCCTTTAATTAATCTTCAATTAATTAATAAACCTGGAACATAGTCTTTCCATGGGGACTACCCCCCTTGGCTCTGTTGGGATCTTGCCTAAACGGAGGAGTGGTGGACTGTGGTGACAGTGGTCCCCAGCTCTCACTTGCCCCCAAGGACACACATAGCAAGTTGTGACTTTCCTGCACCTTAAAGTGTGAATTAGGCGGCAACAGGTTCAACATGAAGCAGAAGTCAGTTGCATTGAGCTCAGCAGAGGCTGAGTAAATGGCAGCCAGCATGGCTTCTTGTGAGGGTATGTGGCTGAGGAAGTTACTTGCAGGGTTGTTTGAGTGTGAGCTAAAGGCTACAGTAGTTCACTGCGACAATCATAGTGGCATCAGGCTATCTGAGAATCCAGTGTTCCATGACCGGAGCAAACACATAGACATCAAATACCACTTCTTGAGAGATTGTGTTCAGAGGGGAACCATTCGGTTGGAGTACATACAGACAGATGAGCAAGTGGCGGACATTTTCACCAAGGCACTTTGCAAACAGAATTTTGTGAAGTTCAGGGATAAGTTGGGGTTCCTACCGAATCCCTTCTTTGTTGAGAAGGAGTGTTAAACTAGTAGCAACAAGGAAGGTCTTCCTGCATGCATGTGTTCTTGCATGCAGAAAACTTAAATTTGGAAACCAGTGGTATTTAATTTACTTTTCCTGAGTTTACTTTGGAAAATAAATTAAAGTGATATAAATTAACTTTAGTGCACCACTAGTTAAAGGGAAAGTGAAATTAGGGTTTTTGCTTTACCACTACTTAAAGTGAAAGTGAAATTAGGGTTTTCGCTTTACCTAAAGTTATAAAAGAGAGATAAATTGGTGGAGAGAACACACACACATGTATTTCGACAGAGACAAGATACAGACAGGGAGAGAAAGTCAGACAGAGGATTTAGCTGAGAAGACGGAGGAGCGAACAGCAGGATCATCGAGCTTTGTACAGCTCGACCGTACACTCACACAATAGGGTGTTGAGGTTTAGCTGGGATTTGCCCAGTGATTCTGCCAGGTGCTGCATTCGCCAGGTTTGGGTGAATTTGCAGTGATTGTAAAAGTTCCATATTTTCTCATAATAAAATCTATATCTGACTGCTGCACTGGTTTTCCCATCTTGGGTTTTTTCGGGGGTTTCGATACCGAAAAATAATAGTGTCAATATTGTTATGTGATCTTGTGATTTATTTCTCAGTTTTATATTCCGCTGCATACTGTAAAAGATATTCATGTGTGGTTATCAGTTGATATTTTGCATGCATTGTTTAGCCCTAGTTGAATATTAAAGGAAATTTACACCTAGCACATGTCCATACGACTCAATTTGAATGCCTAGCATGTTTATAAGCATTGGCATAGAGGCTCTAATAACCCCCAAGGCCTAACCACTAAGACAACTACCCAACTTTGGAGGTGTGAGTGAAAAACTCAGAAATTATTAGCCGTTTGTTTAACAACAAATAATTCCAAGGGAAAAAACACTCTGGGCTAGTCGACTTGATGTCTAAGTCTAGGAAGCCGAATCTTTTATAAAATTGACCATGCTAGCGTATTTTTTACAATTTCCCCAAGGGGGTATGAACCAGTGTTGAAAAACTCTCCGAAAAATTGCCGACTTTTTAAAAAGTTGCGATTTTTTCCATAAGCCAAAAAATCAACTGAAAAATATTGCGATTTTTTAAATTTTCAAGTTGTTGTGACTTTTTCCAAAAAGTCGTGACTTTTTCCAAAAAGTCGCAATGGCTAAAATGGCAAGTCCTGACTTTTTCCAAAAAGTACCCATTTTGCTAAAAATGGCTAATTTTTGGAAAATTAACCATTTTAGACTTTTTGATGTATACTAACACCTTTCCTCTACCGTATAAATATTTAAAAACTTAGTTGTATTTGAAGATCAGACCATGCAAGGATAAGCTATACAAAATATATATCTGTTTATCAAAGATCACAATGGGAATTGAATTACTTTTTTCGCTATTAGGGAATTTTTTGAGCAAACATATTTTGAGTGATCATCATAGCACATTGTAGGAAAAAGAGAGCAATGTTTCAAGTGGTAGATGAGTTAGGGGTAAATGTGAGGCTCATGTCAGAAATTCAATTTGGGAGGAGTGAAAAATACATCTATAATTTATCACCAATACAAAATAAGAAATACATTTAATAGGTGAGAACCAAATCAATAAAATATACCTTTCAAAACTTAGGTTTAAGTCATAAGATGGAGGGACATATAAAAAGCATTTATGAAAACCTTATATAAACATTATCATTGGAGTAGGGAAAATTATGAAGTATAAATGGAAAGCTCAGGAACAGAGCATTGATATTAGATAGCTAGATGCTAGTTTTCCTCGAATACATTTATATATGTGATGTCACATTGTATTGGTTATCCACTTTTGAGTCCTTGATTGGACAACTATGATGTTTCAGGATACAGTATCGATTTTGATGTATCATTTTACATTTGGCATGACTGCATGATGATGATGTATATCAGTGCTTTCTTCATATTTATGTTCCAATGTGTTTATTTGATGTTATTGTTGCTTTAAATGTTTAAAATTCTGAAGAAGAAAAAAATGAATGTATTTTGTGTTTTTTAATGTTTGCCGATTTTTCCCGATTTTTTTGCCAATGTTGCCGAGAAGTTGTATTTCGGGCCCTTGCCGACTTTTTCAACATTGGTATGAACATGTGCTACAAAAAAAATTAAAAATTTCCCAAAAAAAGTCTGGCGAACTTCTGGACTCTAAAGAATGAACAAGTGTGCTTGTTCAGCTTTGTCGGCTCACTTGATAAAACCAACTAAGCATGACTTAGTACGTAACAGGGGCAAAAGTGAAAATATAAAAAAGGGACATGAGAGCTTATTCTCTCATTCTATGATTCTTGTCATTTGCATTTTAAAAATTGAGAGCTCTTGAGTTTCAAGCTTCTCTTAGACGAAACCCTAAGAGGAGGTAAAGAGTTTCAATAGTGCAACCACTTATCCTAGCTCTTCATGGAGAAGGAATCGCCTTGTATTTCTCACTTGTGTTTCATGGTCGGGAAATGAAGTTGTTTGTATTCACAGATCTGAGTTGCTACTAGTTTCAGTGGGGGGCGCATTTGTGTGTGGATTCTTATTTATCTTGCTGAGCCATAAAAGAGGTGTCCACCATACTGTAAAAGGGAACACTCATCAACATCAAAGGCAGGTCGCAACCACTTTGAAGGGTATATTTTCTTGTGTATCAGCTCCAGAACTTTCCTATGCCATATTCAGTCTCCACTTGCTGCTCATCTGAGGTAGGAAACCGTTGCTTGGCAGTGTCCATATCACAAGAAATTATCAGCTATCTATATGCCAAAGAGAAGAGGTGGCAGGCCGAGTCATTATTTGGATCCTGTAAGGCTATCCAGGGTACCTGCCCTCGGAGGCTGGATAGTTTCTTATGAAATGTGAAATGCTTCTAAAGTTGAATTATTTGAATTGTGAAAAAAGATACGTGTTAGAGTCTACTAAAAGTAAGTCCAACTGCTCTACCCATTTTTGAGGCACCACCCTTTCCTATTGTTCTGTTATGCATATCATCACTGTGGTGTCCCTTACTATGTTACTTGATAGCGGAAGCGAAAGCGAGAAGTGGAAGTGAGAGCAGGAGCAAAAAGCGAAATTTTCAAAAGCTTCCAGTTTGGAAGTGTTTCGGAAGCATTATATATATATATATATATATATATATATCAATGTTGCACGACTCAGAGTCGGCAAAGACTCGGTTGGCATATGACTCGTCGACTCAAGAAAAACTTGGGACAGACTCGGCAAGACTCGGCAAATAGGGAAAAAACTTAAATATGATAAATTTTGGACACAAAAAAGAGGTTAACAACATTCCAATCCATATAAGTTATAAAACTACAATCTATGCAATCATTCATAACAGTATCTCATAAATTACAATAATATAGCATAACACGATCCATTTTCTATGCAAAAATTTAAATTCAAGAATTTTTCCAATTTGAGAACTATTGAAACCCTTTTTTCCATAATGCGTCCTCTTTTATAGATGTTAAATGGCAATTGAGGTAGGATTAAAGCTATAAGCCAAGATGTTATAAGAACAGGCTAAAAGCCTCAAACAACCCTAACCTAGATTCGTAGTAGATTTCAAGTCGGGCTTGGGGTTACAACTGATTAATTAAATCTATGAGACATTTAATAAAATATTCGTGTTGCGAAAGATATGATCTGGGTTGTGTTACCAGATCCACCACCCCAATGTGTAGGATCCATGGATCCGATACGTATCTCGATCGGATCTGCCTCGGATCCACCACAGAAATGGATCCCCTGCACAAGGAAACGTATCCTGGTCCCATGAAACGGATCCTCTGAAAAATAAAAACAATTCCTGAAATTTTCAAACGGATCCTATAAAAAATCAAACAATTTCTAAAAATTTTAAATGGATCCTGCAACTTCTAGTGTTTCTATGACCCATTGATCCCCCCAAAATATTACTATTTAATGAAAAACTTTAAAAACCCTAAACACCTAATGGCTCAAAGCGTAAACCCCATTCTTGATAAAGGTCTGATCTATCCATATGTCAAGATATGCTCTTGAACTTAGATATATCAATATCAAGGTCTACTCTCAACGTTCTTATTTGATATGTCTTTATGGTCAAGGTATGTTGTCAAGGGAGGATCTATATTTATGTACTATGTTGTTGCTCACTTCACCTACATTGTTCTGTAGTCTTGCCATAGCGTTCAAAAAACCACTTTATCCCCTATTGATAGGGACATGTGGATGTGGCTCACAAAACACTATTATGACCTGCTTCAAGTTCATGCTGAAATGGTTTTTAAAATCATCAATATCACAACTTATCAAATTATCAGTTTAGGGTACATGAACTCTCTTTTTTTGCAATAACTTATAGTTCTACTCTTGTGTTTCCTAAATAGTTTTGTTTCTTCATTCTATTTTTCTATTTATTATAAAAATATTTTTATATTTGTTTGTACTTGTCGTTTCCCCATCGTATCCAGATCCTAGGTTTTAAAAAACCTGGCGAATCTGTATCCCGGTAACTTAGGATCTGGGCGACCATGTCTTTGTTTTTAATATAAATTTGCAGGCGTACTTCTTTATTCCTTCAATTATGAACGATTGGTTGCTTAATGAACGAATGAATGAGAGGGAGAGACTCATGCAATCTCATTTTCCCTCCAAAAGCACCGTCCGCGGACCCAACACTCAACCAGCGAGCATAAAGTCGTGGCGTTCATTTATTTTCCGCGAGGCATGTTTTCCCTTCCACGGCGAGTCTACGCGAGTTCCACGACAAGTTCCATCGAATCTGCTAGTTTGCAACGAGTCTGCGAGCAGGGCGAGTATTGGGCGATTCTTCAACGATTAACCGGTCTGAGATTCCACTCATGAAGACTCACGAATACTCGCAATTTCTATACGAGTGGTGCTTCACTGATATATATATATATTGATGCGTATATGTCAACAAATGCATGTAGAATGTTGAATTAATTATGGAAAGCATAAAAACATGAAATAAACCATAATACCATATAACAACATTCATCAATCATCAATAATCTAGTAGTGAATTTGTCAACCATAGGTTTAGTTATCCATAACATTAACCTTAAAGCTTCAAACTTTCAATATATAAATAGGTTATAAACTAGGGATTCTTCAAAAACTAGTTTTGAGGCCACCAATAAATTGGCTATAAACTAGGCTATAAAACTATGGTATAAACTAGGGATTTTTCAAAAACTAATTTTGAGGCCACCAACATCAAGGTACATAGAAGAGTTGATTTGTTTGATTAAATGTTAATCCCATACCCTCATACATGATGAGACCCAGTGGAAACATTGAATCCTGAAATCCTTAAAACTGTTAAGTCTGTTGAATATTGAATGGGATCAAAAATTCTACTTTTTGCGTTTCAAGTCCAATGAGGTTGGAGCCACTCTCAAACATCCTGAAACAATTAATGGTAATGTTAAAAATTGAAGTAAAAGGATAGAAAATGAAAGATAAGGAAAATGTCAACTTTTACTTTAAGAATTTAATATTACCATTTAAAGCTAATGATGATTACTAAGGTTAGACTTTTTGCTATTAGAGTAGGCTTTTCCTCCTTTATATAACATGAGTATGGACCTAGGGTTAGTTCCCCTCCACCCATCACTTAACTTTTTGTCTTTATTTAAGAAAAATTGAAAAAATGAGGAAGCGTTTTTTTTGCAAGGCAGCGAGCTTCCTGAAAACACTCCCATATCGAAGCGTTTAGGAAGTGCGCTTCCTAGACATTTCCTTTAGAAGCGAGCTTCGGGAGTGAGAGCAGAGCGGGGGGGATCTTTCCTACAACATAGGTCCCTTACGTTGATTTTTGTACCTAGGAAAGTGTTCCCCTAGGTGACTTTTTCCTTAGTCACTTAAAAGGGGGAAATAAAGTGACCCTTGCATTAGATGACTTTAGATAAGTATTTATTTTGACTTTAGAGAATAAAGTCACTTGGAAAATTTAAGTGAGGTGAGTGAATTTAATTTTTAAATGAGATTTAATGAGCATTTAATCTCATCCACTCATCTCATCTAATATCCATCGTTGGATTAGATGAACCCTAGGGTTTTCACCAAAAAAAAAAGGAAAGGCAAAATAACTCACTTTTTGAGAAAGAGAGTGACGGAGAGAACTGAGAGAGGGCAGAGCCATTTTTTTGAGAAAGAGGAGAAAACACCACTAGCAGCAAGTTTTTTCTTGGCACGCATTTCGAGGAAAGGACATCAGCAAGAGAGGGCACGAAAAATTGAGAGGACAACATCTTTTATTGCTGGTCTGTACAGTCCGTACAGTACGGTTTTCAGTACAGCAAGCACGATTTTCGAAAAAAAACTAGGCATGGATTTCGAGGTCTATACAGGCTATCAGTACAGTTCGTATAGTCAGTACAAAGGAACAGAAATCGAGGTAGAAAACAAAAAAATCCGAGTTTAATTTTTCCTGTTTGGCACAAAAAACGAGGCAAAAAAATTTCATCCGGTTGAGATAAGTTGGTCTGAAAAAAATTCTGAGTTTTGCTGTAATATTTTCCTGAAAATAAAAATCTCTCTCCTAACAGGTTTTCCCCTTGTAATTTTTTCTAGGCAAGTTTGCCAAAACTCCTGAGTCTGAAATTTTATGGTGTGAATTTAATTTTTTTTTCTGTAATTAAATGTGAGTTTCAACAGTGTTTTTATCAGTCTGAAAATTTGTGTAATTTCCAGCCTTCATTAAAATCTAGGTTGGCCATTAAACAGTGAATATTTTGACATTTAAACCGGTGGTTGAAACTGAGAAAAAATTTCATGGTATTGGACAGAAAATTAACTTTTGCAGACAGAAAAGTAATTTCCAGAACTCAGAAAAATTCTTTTGACAGTAGCAGCATTTTGTTGAAACTTGAACTTTGCAAAATATGACTTCCACTAGACTTGGAATGGAGGATAGCCTTGAGGGAGCTAGGAATTTTATTCCGTGGAAATCTAGTATCATGTTGATATTGGAGGAGAATGAGTTGTGGGATGAGGTGGTTCATAACACTACACTAGTCCCTATTGTTGTTCCCCTACCACTGATGCAGCAGCCATTACCGCCTTCAACAAGAAGAACATAAAAGCTAGAAGGATAATTCTAGATGTTGTTAAAGACCATGTGATTTCTCACATACTGAGTAAGACCCGTGCATTTCAGATGTGGGATGCTTTGCCGAATTGTTTCAGAGCTCAAACGAAAATCAGAAGATGGTTTTGAGGGAGAAACTGAAGAGTATCAAAATGGCCAAAGGGGAGGTTGTGATATCTTACCTTACTAGGATCTCTCAGGTGAGAGATGAGCTTGCAGCAGTTGGCGAGGTTGTTCCTAATGCAGAGCTAGCGCGAACAGCTTTGAATGGGGTTTCAAAGCGTTGGGTTGTATTTGTGGAGGCTTTGGTGGCTAGGGAGAACTTACCTACATGGGACAAGATATGTGATGATTTTGTTCAGGAGGAGACTTGGAAGGGTCTTTCGCAGAGCAGTGCTTCTACTAGTAGGGAGGATGAGGAGGATGTGGCTTTGACAACGAAGGAGAAGAAGAAGTTCAAGAAGAGCTCCAAGAAGGGTGGAGCCAAGTAGCAGGATGGGCAAAAGAAGGATTTGAGCACTGTGAAGTGCTTTGCTTGTCAGAAGTTGGGGCACTATGATGGGCAGTGTCCAAACAAGAAGAAGTAGTAGTAGCAGACACCAGCTTCGGCGGAGGTTGAAGATTTTGCAGCTAGATTTCAAAGAGTGTTTTCTTCGTGTACTGGACATGTTGATAAAGAGAGAGCATCCATCCTCACTAGTGCGAATGTTGATAGTGAGAGAGAGTTTCTTTGTTAACAGACCATTCTTACAATGCATCCACTTCCAGCACTTGGTATATTGATAGTGGAGCTTCGAGCCACATGATAGGTGCTCGAGAGATGTTCTTCGAGCTTTCACAAACGGAGACTGATGTGGAGGTGGTGTTGGGAGATGACTCAGCTGTCAAAGCAATTGGGCGTGGGACCATTACCTTTCAGAGGGAGTCCATGAGTCCCATGGTTTTGAAAGATGTATTGTATGTACCTGGACAGAAAAAAGAACTTGGTTTCAGTTTCCATGATCAAGGATCGGGGTCTTGGGGTGTCCTTCCTAGATGGACATGTGCGTGTGTTTCCCAAGACTACAGGACCATCTGCTTCATTTGCCATTTGAGTTAGATGTGGGAAACTGTACAAGCTCTTATTTCAACCTCAACATGCCTTGGCACGTAGCAGTGGCAGCGAGCTTTGTGAGTTATGGCATAGGAGGATGGCTCACTTGCATCATCCAACTTTGAGGTTGTTGAGACATATGGTTACATTTTGCCAGAGTTCAGCATAGAGCAGAGTGATGTTTGCAGGGGGTGTGCCTTGGGAAAGTACACCAAGAATGTTTTTCCTCGCAGTGATAGCAAGTCAACAAGGGTTCTTGACTCGATACATTCTGATTTGTGTGACCTATGTCATTTGTTTCTTTGAGAGGATATGAGTACCATGTGACATTCATCGGTGATCATTCCAGGAAGACCTAGATCTACTTCCTGAAGAGCAAGAAATCTAAGGAGGTCTTGCAGAGGTTCCAAGAGTTCAAAGCTCTTGTGGAGAACGAGACAGGGAGAAAGATACGAACTCTCAGATCGGATAACGAGGGTGAGTATACCTCCAAGTAGTTTGATGGATATTGCAGACAGGAGGGCATACAAAGGCAGTTGACAGTTCCATACTCTCCAGAGCATAATGGAGTGGCAAAAAGGAAGAATAGGTCTATTGTTGGAGCAGCTACAGCTATGTTACATGACCAGTCACTTCCTTTCTTCCTTTGGGCAGAGGCATGCAGTACAACTGTTTATCGTCAGAACAGGAGTCCCCATCGTGTCGTGGGGAACATGACACCTGAGGAGTGTTTCACAGGCAAGAAGCCTAAGGTTAGCCATTTTTGCATATTTGATAGTTTGACTTACTCTCATGTCCCTTCTGAGAAGAGGACAAAGTTGGAGCCCACCGCAAAGAAGGGCATCTTTTGTTCGAGTACACAGGGTACTCCCAAAACACCGAACACCTTGAGCAACCGCTTCACACAAATAGATCACATATCAACACACCGATGTTTGTCACGTGGTTAAAACCCTCAAGAGGGAAACAATCCACAGCCCCAACCAAATAGCTACTTGGAGCAATTTATTATGCAAAAGAAAGAAAGTTACATGAGCTTCTCATAATCGATCAACTAGCCAAGGACTGTCCATGCTCTTTAAATAGAGATCATGGACCAATCGAGTGTTAAGCCACAGATCAATGGTAGGTATGATCTAAGAAGAGTTGAATTGTCGGATCACTCTATGTCTAGAACATATCGTGACCGTTGGATTGGAATATTTACAAATGCATACTAATGCATACTAAAGAAACACACTTTTACCTAACGGATATATTACACAAGTTGATCTTAACTAACTCCTAAGTTTCTAAATATCTTAACATCCCCCCTTAAGAACAACTTGGGATAGGATTGAAGAATTTACAAAAGTGACACTATTAGGAGAAGGAAGGAGGCATTAGAGCCAACCCCCCCTTAAGGACACATTCCTGAACTCCTAACATAGATCGAAGTTTAGAAAACTTCGCTTCTATAAGAGACTTGGTGAAGATGTCTACAACTTGATCATCTGTAGGGCAATAGAGCATTTCAAGAACACGATCATGAACAAGATTTCTAATGAAGTGCATGTGTAGCTCAATGTGTTTGCTGCGTTGATGTAGAACTGGATCTTTGGCAAGCTTGATGGCACTTTGATTGTCGCACCAAAGTGGAGTAGGCTGCTACTGCTCGAATCCAAACTCTAAAAGGATCTGTCGAAGCCATAAAGCTTCCTTACTAGCATTAACTGCGGCACGATATTCTGCTTCTGCTGAAGAAAGAGCAAGAGCTTGTTGTTTCTTACAAGCCCAAGTGATAGGTCCAGATCCCAGACTGAAAACATAACCTGCAGTAGACTTTCGATCATCAGGATCACCTGCCCAATCTGAATCAATGAAACCAACCAACAAAGGTTTCCCCCCTGTACTGTGATGAATCCCAAGCTGAATTGTACCTCGAATATATCGAACTATTCTTTTTGCTGCTTTCCAATGACTTTCATGAGAAATTTGCATATAACGAGCAACACGACCAACGGCAAAGGAAAGGTCAAGAGGGGAATGAGTCAAGTATAAAAGACTACCAACAAGCTGAAGATACAAGGTGGCATCTACTTCAGGCGAAGTACAAATGGCAAAAAGTTTGACTCCAGACTGGAAGGGAGAAAGGGCTGGTTTACAATCTTCCATGTGGAAGCGACAAAGAAGGTCACAAGCATACTTAGACTTGGAAAGAAAGATTCCTTCTTTGGTTTGCAAGACTTGGAGATCAAAAAAATAATGCAAATGTCTTAAGTCTGACATTTCAAAATTTTGCTTAAGACTGTATTTCACATGGGTTATAAGTTTAGGGTCACTACCAGTAAGGATAAGATCATCAACATAAAGAACAAGTATGATGAGATGATTTCCTACTTTCTTGGTATAGACATTGGGGTCAGAATGGCATCTAGAAAAACCAGTGTCAAGGAGAAAGCTATCCATTTTGGCATACCAAGCTCTAGGAGCTTGCTTAAGGCCATATAAAGATTTTTTAAGGAGACAGACAAGGCTAGAGTTATCCTGAACATATCCAGGAGGTTGTTCCATGTAAATTTCCTCCTGTAAATCACCATGTAAAAAGGCAGACTTGACATCCATTTGATGGACTTCCCAGTTATATAAGGCTGCAAGGGAAAGAACAAAGCGGATGGAATTCGTTTTTGCGACAAGAGCAAAGGTTTCATTGTAGTCAATCCCTTCAACTTGGGAAAAACCTTTGGCAACTAACCTTTCCTTAAGTCTTTCAACACTTCCATCTGATGCATACTTAGTTCTGTAGACCCATTTACATCTGACAAGTTTTCTTCCTTTTGGAAGAGGAAGAAGATCCCAAGTATCGTTCGCCATTAAGGAACGATATTCTTCATCCATAGCTGCATCCCAATCAGGATTTCCTAAAGCTTCTGCAAAAAAGTTTATGGATCATGATTCTCGGAAACTTGAGCCAAAAGAGAAGAGGCTCGCTGAAACTGAGAATGTGTTGGACGGTGATCTCTAGGATCACCAGCAAGATCCCAGCTGCTTCACATGTTGAACGGACCCATCGAGGAAGTATTGGTGTTGGTGCAATTGGAGGAACATGAGCAGGCGGAGGTGGATTTTCATCCTCACTGTCATCGTCAGAAACTGGAGTTGGAAACCTGTCAAGGAAGTTGGAAGAAGAAGAAGGCACAATCGTCGAATCAGGCTCGCAGGCCAAAGATGGCACACCCGCCAAGTTAGGCTCGCAGGCCAAGAGATTTTCATCAAATTTAACATCTCTTCTAATGATTATATCATGAGAATGTGGCTGAAGAAGTCTATAACCTTTTACATCTTCAGAATATCCAACAAATATGCACTTTTCACTTTTAGGCTTCAATGCTTTCCATTTTTCATCCGGAATGTGAGCCCATGCTTCACAACCAAACACACGAAAGTGACTAACATTTGATTTAATTTTACTCCATGCTTCTTCCGTTGTTATACCTTGTAAAACTTTAGTGGATGTGCGATTAACTATGTAGTTTGCACAATTTATGGCCTCAGCCCAATATTGAAGACTTAGTCCCTTAGATTGGATCATACAATTAGCCATTTCTTTTAAAGTGCAGTTCTTTCATTCAGCTACACCATTTTGTTGTGGTGTATATGGAACAGTGTGTTGTTGTTGGATTCCTTGTTCAATGCAGAAAGTAGTGAACTTGTTGTTAACATATTCTCCTCCATTGTCAGATCTTAACTTAATAATTTGATCACCAGATTGTTTTTCAACAAGGGCCTTGTAGGCCAAGAACATGTTAAATACTTTGCTCTTAAGTTTTAGGAAGTAAACCCAAGTGCGTCTGGAGTAGTCATCAATGAAAGTTAAGAAATATTTGCAACCAGAAAATGATGCAGATGGAAAAGGGCCACACAAGTCACTATGCACAAGCTCCAAGGGAACCGAGGCGTGCCAAGAGGCACATTTGTCAAAACTGTCCCGATGATGTTTTCCGAGTACACAACCAGAACAAACACCATCCTTGCAAGATACCATCGGAAGACCAGTCACCATATTGTCTTTACATAGTTGTTGCAATGAGCGATAATTTAAGTGACCAAATCACTCATGCCAAAGTTTGCTCAAGTTATCACTATGAGCAACAAAAACTGAAGAAAAAAAAAGGTGATGACCCAAAGTTGTTAAATTTGTACAACCTGGTAATATCATCAACAGTTCCAGTAGCAAGGACATTTTGAGGATTTTTAAAATCCTTGATTACAACTTGGTGGGGTGTAAACGTCACAGTTTTACCTTCACCAGAATGAGTAATTTGATAAATTGATAACAAATTGCAGGAAATTTTTGGAACACATAGTACATCACTGAAATTACCATTTTCTACTGGAACTGTCCCAGATCCTACAACACTTAGAGATCTATCATCACCAACAAATATTTGCTTGGTGTTACATTCATGCATAGTAGAAAAGATGGCTTGATCCTTAGCCATTTGATAAGATGCTCCAGAATCAATGAGCCATTCAATTGAAGTAGAAGAAGAAGATGCAGTATAAGAGTAACCAGAAGCACAAAGTGCATGTCCATGAGAGGTAGATTCTGAAGACGAATCTAGGCTGATGTGGTGCTTCTTCATTGCTGCTTCCATTCTTGAAACACTTAGATTAATCATGATTATCTTTCCCACAAAAATTGCAATGATGCTCAGTCTTCTTTCCTTTTGGCTTGGATCATTTGTCATTTCGTAAAGAAGGAGATGACTAAGAGGGTTTGGGACCCTTGTTGTTTGGCTTATTATTGCGAAAATTATGTTTCTTGGGAGGCTTCGACTTTTCTTTCTGTTGGGACAACAAGACTTTCCAGGATGTATATGCATTGTTGCTTATTCCAACATGAATGAGCATATCTTGCTCTCTAATTAAGGAATCAGAAAAAGATTCCAGACTAGGCTCTTGATGGCTAGCTGCAGTCAAGGATTCTTTCATGGAGTGTAGATACAAAAATAGAATATGCAGGTCTAAGTTTGGAAATAATATGATATATACATTGTTCATCGTCTTCTTTCCTAATCTTGCATTCTGCACATAAGAGTCTAAGAGTTTTATACTTAGAGAAATAGTCTTGAATACATGAAAAATCATTTGGATTCAAGGAAATCAACTCATTCTCAAGTTGATGACCCTGAATTTCATTGTGTTTACCAAACACAGATTCCAACTTTTCCCAAGCGATATCAGGTTCATCAATTCCAGATATATGGAATCGCAAATCAGTAGAAATTGACATCCCAATCAATCTACGAGCTTCATCACATCTATTTGCCCATTTAATTTTTTTATCATCATCAGTGGGTTATGTTTCTTTCTCTGAGATTATCCTGAAAAGTCCCCTACTTCGCAGAACATCCTCCATACGAGATTTCCATGAAAAATAGTTAAAACTTGTAAGTATAATATCACAAGGGGCGGCCATACTGTAAAATAATGACTGAAAGAACAGAAACTAACTGTCTGGATGCAAAGAGCTCCAAAAAATATGCAGTTTAAAAAAAAACGGCACTGAAAAACTGATTATGGATGATGAAGTTATGCATGATCAAAGAAAATGTTGAAGATGTCCCCAATAGTGACGTGGCAGATATTAACTTGACCAACTAAAAAAAAGAACCCCCATCTTCCCAAGATCAACCTTTAACAATCACTTTACAATAAAGTTGCTTTGAAATGAATCTCTTTTGTAGAATAAGTGAGGTTCACTTTTACAATAATGTTACTTTAAATAGTGCGGCAATAAATTAAAAGACTTAAGTGACTCACTTTTTATTTTATTTTATTTAAGTGAGATGCAGTTTTACAATAAAGTAACTTTAAAATAAAAATTGCATGCACTACAAAATAGCTTAATAAGACTTGAACTCAAGACCTATTAAAGAGTAAAGCAACTTTGGACCAAGTGAGCTAAGTTTAAAAGGTACGTAAAAGAATGGAAAGAGGAAAGGGTTTTTCTTTTTTTTTACTCTTCTCTTTTGTTCTCGGTGCTTGCATTTTTTTCCTGCAAATCACAAAAAAACGAAAAAACAAAAACAAAAACAAAAAACTTTTTCTACACAATGGGGTTAAATCTTGGTTAGCTTACCCGAAAAGTCTACATTTTCAAGTTTTCTCGTTGTTTCTGATTTGCCGTGATCACACAAGGTGCACGGCAAAGAGCATACGTAGCCGAGAAGACAAGAAAAAAAAACTTTCTCTTTCTGTTTTTGATTCACCGCGATCACGCAAGGTGCACGGCAAAGAGCATACACAGCTAGGGAAGGCAACAGTCCGAGACTAAAATAGTAAAGATCTAATAATAAAACTGATAAAATATGAGAGATTTAACCAAAAAAAAAAAAAAAAAAATCCGTCACCGTAACATTATACTTTCAGATTTGCCGAAATGGGTGTTTCTGGAACAAACGGAAACAGTTTTTGATGAAACGAAAACTATTTCCCAATGGAAACGGCGCTCCGGATGCAATGAAATAGCTCCCACAGGCCACAAATGCACAGAAAATCGAGAACCAAAAACCCTTTCAAAGTTTCAGCAACATCGGTTCCAGATCTTGATCAAAACCGAAAGCGGCACTTCATAGACTCTCTGATACCATGTTCGGGTACACAGGGTACTCCCAAAAGACCGAACATCTTGATCAACTGCTTCACACAAATAGATCACAGATCAACACACCGATGTTTGTCACATGGTTAAAACCCTCGAGAGGGAAACAGTCCACGGCCCCAGCCAAATAGCTACTTGGAGCAATTTATTATGCAAAAGAAAGAAAGTTACATGAGCTTCTCATAATCGATCAACTAGCCAAGGACCCTCCATGCTCTTTAAATAGAGATCATGGACCAATCGAGTGTTAAGCCACGGATCAATGGTAGGTATGATCTAAGAGAAGTTGAACCGTCGGATCATTCTATGTCTAGAACATATCGTGACCGTCGAATTGGAATATTTACAAATGCATACTAATGCATGCTAAAGAAACACACTTTTACCTAACAGATATATTACATAAGTTGATCTTAACTAACTCCTAAGTGTCTAAATATCCTAACATCTTTGTGGGCTATGATGAGACTTCGAAGGCCTTCTGTATTTATCTTCCTTCTCAGAGGAAAGTTGTTGTGAGGAGGGAAGTGAAGTTTGAGGACGAGCAAGCCTTCAAGAAGTCTAGAGAGTTGGAGCAAGGAGAGCAGCAGGTTCCAGAACCTCAAGCAGTTTCACAGGTACTGTCAGTGCAGCAATCAAGTTCACAAGTTTCTGGAGTTACTAGACCACACAGTATGGGCACAGGTTCACCAGTTTCAATGGTTCATCCAACACAATCTTCGAGGACAAGTTTTGGGTCTCAGGTTACAGGTTCACTGTACAAAGCATCAAGATCACAGGGTTCACCAGTTGTTGGTACACCAACTTCTGGTTCATAAGTTACTGGGACTTCTACCTCTGGTAGTTCATCAGATGAGGACAGACCAGTGTGGGAGCAAGCTTCAGGGAAGAAGAAGCCCAAGTGGCTTCGAGACACCTTGAAGGAAGCTCAAGAGTTTGAACCATCCAGGGAGCCAGTGAGGACTATACAGATGCCAGACATTTGGGCATGGCCTTAGTGGCTAGTCTTCGTAATTCAAAGCCTTCTACTTTTAAGGAGGCCTCCCAGCGTCATGTTTGGTGAGATGCCATGATGGATGAGTACCATTCCATCATGAAGAACGATGTTTGGGAGATAGTTCCGAGACCTGAGTGGAAGTCAGAGGTGACTTCTCGTTGGCTTTACAAGCTAAAACAAGTTGCAGATGGTAGTGTGGAGAAGTACAAGGCTCGGTTTGTAGCGCGGGGGTTTTTACAGGTTGAGGGAGTGGATTATGATGAGACCTTTGCGCCGGTTGCTCATTATACTTCGATCAGGGCATTGATTTCCATTGTTGCGGAAATGGGTTAGAAGATCCATCAAATGGATGTGAAGACCGCATTTCTCAATGGAATCATTCAGGAGGAGATTTATGTTGAGCATCCTCAGGGCTTTGAGATTCATGGGAGAGAGTCTCATGTTTGCAGGCTACAGAAATCCTTGTATGGGCTGAAGCAAGCTCCTAGAGCTTGGTACTCCAGGATTGACTATTACTTGCAATGGATGGGGTTTCAAAAGAGTGAAGCAGATCCGAATCTCTATTTCAGCATGGTTGGAGATAATCCGCTCATTCTTTTGTTATATGTGGATGACTTATTTATCACAGGAGGAGAGAGCCCATTGTAGCTTGCAAGAAAGATCTTGCTTCAGAGTATGAGATGACAGACATTGGGTTGATGCCACTATTTTCTTGGATTGAAGGTTTGGCAGGAGCCTGAACATATTTGCCTAGGACAGGGAAAGTATGCAGTTGATATTCTGGGGAGATTTTGGATGGAGGATTGCAGGTCGATGTCGATACCGATGGTCACCAACTGAAAGAAGCTTCATGCTTCTAAAGGAGAGTTGGTGGGTCCTACATATATCGTTAACTCATTGGTTCGTTAATGTATCTGGTCAACTCTCGGCCAGATTTGTGTTTTGCGGTGAACACTCTCAATCAGTTCATGGTTGAGCCTAGGAGAGTGCACTAGGTAGCCGCAAAACATGTGCTGCGTTACCTTGCAGGGACAGTGGAGTATGGTCTAGACTACAAAAGGTCAGATGGGATTAGGTTGATTCGCTTCACAGATTCAAATTGGGCAAGCAGTGTGGCAGACCGGAAGAGCTCTTCCAGATGTTTCAGTTTGGGCTCGACAGCAGTGTCGTGATTCACAGTCGGAAGCAAAAGTCTGTTGCTTTGAGTTATGGAGAGGCCGAGTATATGGCAGCCAGTCAGGCCAGTTGCGAGGCGTTGTGGCTTTGCAAGTTGCTTGTGGATTTATTTGATCAGGAGTTGAGGCCTACATTGATTTACTATGACAATCAAAGTTGCATCTAGCTCTCTAGAATCCAGTATTTCATGACCGGTCAAAGCATATTGAGATCAGGTATCATTTCATTCGAGATTATGTTCAGAGAAGAGAAGTGACATTACAGTAGATTTCCACTGATGAGCAGGTTGCAGATATTCTAATAAAATCTTTAGGGAGGGGCAAGTTTGTCTTCTTCGGAGACAAGTTGGGAGTGGTGCAAAACACCTTCCTCGGTAAGAGGGAGTGTTGATTTTTGTGCCTAGGAAAGTGTTCCCCTAGGTGACTTTAGCCTTAGTCACTTAAAAGGGGGGAATAAAGTGACCCTTGCATTAAATGACTTGAGATGAGCATTTAATTTGACTTTAGAGAATAAAGTCACTTTTTGGAAAATTTAAGTGAGGTGAGTGAAATTAATTTTAAATGAGATTTAATGAGCATTTAATCTCATCCACTCATCTCATCTAATCTCCACCGTTGGATTAGATGAACCCTAGGTTTTTCACCAAAAAGGAAAGGAAAGGCAAAATAACTCACTTTTGAGAAAGAGAGTGAAGGAGAGAGCTGAGAGAGAGCAGAGCCATTCTTCTCAGAAAGAGGAGAAAACAACAGCAACAGCAAGTTTTTTCTTGGCACGCATTTTGAGGAAAGGACAATAGCAAGAGAGGGCACAAAAATCGAGGACAGCAACATTTATTGCTGGTCCGTACAGTCTGTATGGTACAGTTTTCAGTGCAACTGGCATGAATTTCAAGGCAAATTTCTCGACACGGTTTTCGAGAAAAAAATCTGGGCACGGATTTCGAGGTCCGTACAATCAATTCGTACGAGCAGTCTGTACAGCAACACGAAAAATCGAGGCAAAAAACAGAATTTTTGAGTTTAATTTTTCCTGTTTAGCACGGAAAACGAGGCAGAAATTTTTCATCTGGTTGAGATAACATGGTCTGAAAAAAAATTCTGAATTTTGCTGTAATATTTTCCTGAAAAATAAAAATCTCTCTCCTAACAGGTTTTCCCCTTGTGGGTTTTTCCTGAGCAAGTTTGCCAAAATTCCTGAGTCTGAAATTTTATGGTGTGCATTTAATATTTTTTTATCTCATTAAATGTGTGTTTCAGCAATGTTTTTATCAGTCTAAAAATTTGTGTAATTTCCAGCCTTCATTAAAATATGGGTTGGGCATTAAACAGTGAATATTATGACATTTAAACCGGTGGTTGAAACTAAGAAAAACTTTCCCCTTATCCCTTTGTTGCTCAAAGAGATTACATGGTCTAGGTCTTACAAGTCAGTTCCCTTCAACCTATCCTTGTTTTATTCACTCCACCCAGCTTCGCATGGTTTTCGGTTTTGTAAGTGAGCATATGCCTAGGACTCGAAAATGAATTGTAAAAGTTATTTTTATTGCAAGTTTGGCTTTGTTTATGCTTTGATCACCACTATATATGTTGCTTATGGTTTAGTTGGGATATTAATATAGATGATGGAGCATTGTTAGTCCCTTATGCATATAGGATCAGTTATTTCAGTGCTCAGTCATTGTTTTGATTAGTTTTGACTTGGTCAAAGTTAGTTTTGACCGTGGTCAATCGGGGTCTCGAGTGATCTGATGGTTCGATTTTATTTCATTGCTCAGTCAGTGTTTTGATCAGTTTTGACTTGGTCAAAGCCAGTTTGACCATGGTCAATAGGGGTCTCGATTGATCTGATGGTTTGATTTTGTGTTTTTGACATCTATCTGTATCCAGTACAATGTCCCATACTTCAGTTGGCCATTATTTGCTCCAGATCATGGATATTTTTTATTTATTATCAATTATATGGCTATATTTTATTATGTTGGACATGTATGAGCTCATGGATCATATTACAAATGGATTCAGGGGGTTCCACTAGTCACCATTAGTAGATTTAGGGTCCCTGATTCCATATATGCAATCAAATCAGTATTTCAGGCAAAGGAAAGGCACATATTGGGCATTTCATTTTCCAGCAGTGTTATTGGCATAAAAATTCAATTAAAAAGTGACTATGGCCTACCCAAAAAAATCGATTTGGCTAATAGAGGGCTTGGAAATGACTTGGGATGTTTTTTTATGATACTTTGATACTCTATGGACTTTGCTACACATGTATTATCACTTGATGGACCATATCTTATGTTTACCCTTCGAGTGGACATCTTCTACATGGGGGCACCTAGGGGGACTGATGTATATCATGTTATATCTTTATGTTGATGTAAATGGGAGCGCCTAGGGTGATTGAAAGCCTGTACATTTCCAACCATATGATTCCTTATCATTATTTCATGTTATATCTTGATTTTATGTTGTACTAGGGGTGCCTTAGAGGCAAATTGACCCGCCTCTATGATGATAGATCATGATATTAGTTGAGACTCTCTCCGCCGTTGATTTAGATGGATTATGATTAGATCCTATCCCTCCAACATTTTGGAGCTAGGGATTTTGTATTGAGAGTTCTATATATTCATGAACTCACTCATTGTAATTTGTAATGCACTTTTACCTCTTGGATATTCGGCAATAGAGAAACTTTGAGAAGAAATCTTATGAATCTTTAATGAATGTTCTTGTACTTGATTGGAAAGTCTTTTCTCTTGAACATTGTGAGTAGATCTATTTTTTTCCATACCATTTTTGCAAGGGCCGTGTGGTATTTGGAGGTAGAACCTTGGTGAGGGAGTCTTTGTGAGGAGACTCCACTTCTCTCTCCCAAATCAATTTCAACCAGTGTTGAAAAACTCTCCGAAAAATCGCCAACCTTTTAAAAAGTCACAAGTTTTTTCCTAAGCCGAAAAATCGGCTAGAAAAAATAGCGACTTTTTAACTTTTCAAAAAGTCACAAAGGCTAAAAATGGAAAGTCCCGACTTTTCCCGACTTTTTCCAAAAAATCTTCATTTTTGCTTAAATGGCTAAAATGGCTAATTTTCCAAAAATGTGCTACTTTAGCCATTTTGTTGTATACTAACACCTTTCCTCTACCGTATAAATATTTCAAAACTTTGTTCTATTTGAAGATCAAACCATGCAAGGATAATCTATACAAAATTTGTATCCGTTTATCAAAGATCACAATGGTAATTGAATTACTTTTTTCACTAATAGGGAATTTTTTGAGTGATCATCATAGGACATTGTAGGAAAAAGAGAGCAATGTTTCAAGTGGTGGATGAGTTAGGGCTAAATGTGAGGCTCATGTCGAAAATTCAATTTGGGAAGAGTGAAAAATACATCTATGATTTTTCACCAATACAAAACAAGAAATACGTTTAATGGCTGACAACCAAATCAATAAAATATACCTTTCAAAAATTAGGTTTAAGTCATAAGATGGAGGGACAAATAAAAGCAATTTATGAAAACCTTATATAAACCTAATCATTGGAGTAGGGGAAAATATGAAGTATGAATGGAAAACTCGAGAAGAGAGCATTGATATTAGATAGCTAGATGTTAGTTTTCCTCAAATACATTTATATATGTGATGTCATCTTGTATTGGTTATCCACTTTTGAGTCCTTGATTGGACAACTATGATGTTTCATGATACAATATCGACTTTGATGTTTCATTTTACATTTGGCATGACTACATGATGATGATATATATCAATGCTTTCTCCATATTTATGTTCCAATGTGTTTGTCTGATGTCATTGTTGCTTTAAATGTTTAAAATTCTGAAAAAAAATGAATGTATTTTGTATGTTTTAATGTTTGCCGACTTTTTCCGATTTTTTCGCCAATGTTGCCGAGAAGTTGTATTCGGGACCTATTAACACCTAAGTTGTACTTAGTGGTTTTTTATCAAGTGAGTCTGGTGAACCGGACAAGGATAACTTATTCGGACTTCAGAAGACCCTTGGAAGTACTTCTGGGAAGTGCTTGTTGTACTATATCACATGTTCATACCCCATGGGGGAATTGTAATAAATGTTCTAGCATGATAGTGTCTGTAAAAGACTCGGTCTCTTAGACTTTATTTGTCAATCCGATCAGCCCAAGGTGTTTTTTCCCTTGGTTATTATTGGTTGTTGAATAAACGACTGATAATTTCTGAGTTTTTCACTCCATACCTCCTAAGTTGGGGTGGTCGGCTTGGCATTTAGGCCTATTGAGGTTATTATAGTCTATGTGTCAATGTATAAGCATGCTAGACATCCTGGTCGAGTCATATGAACATGTCTAAGTCCCCCTAGGTTTTTTCAATTTTTCATTTTTTTAATTTTTTCAGTGTTTTTTATTAAAATTTAATTTTTCCAAAACTTAGGCTATTTTTTAATAGTTTAATTGGAAAAATTGATTTTGTAATAAAAGTGGGCCAAATAATCAGTTTCAGTCATGTAGGTGCTCATTTTCAAGCTGAGAACACCATGTAAACCCATGGACCCACTATTTCCTAGTTTTGAGTGATTTTCCATCACTCAAGTCAGAAAGCCCCAAAAATCAATTATTGATTATTTTAATTATTAAATTGATGAATAATGGAGCAAATCCAAAATCATAGATCAGTGGATTCTCAGCCGATTTGATTGAAATCAGTCAGATCTGAAGCAGATTGACTGGATCTGACAAATCCTTGACTGAAGGAGGTGATCAAATCAGATCCAGAGTTGATCTTCAGCATCCTTTATGGGGAATTTTGCCCTCCCTCTCTCCTCCACACGTTTTTGGCTCATCTGGATGATTTTTGGTCGATGCTTCAATCAACAAGTTGAGGTGTCAGTCAGATCAGCCCCCCGATTGATAGTTGCACTCAGTGAGACTCAGATCTAGCTCAGCTAGACACAGATCAGGCATTGATTGACTCTCCATCAGCTGATTTGATCTGATTCCTTGGGAATTGCGTCCCCCTGGTCTGGATGTCCTGTTTTTTGATATATCCTGGCTGAGGCTCCCTCTTCCAAGCTAGTTAGAGTTGGATTGAAGGGCTTGCTATTGTAATATTGTTGTAATCTTTTGATTGTTGGAATAAAGAAGCTTTGGAGGCTAAATGGTGTAATGCTCTCATGTGTGTGGATTAAGCATTGTCTTACGGCTATTGATGTTGCCGGCGTTTCTCTCAATTTCTGCATCTGAACCCTGCCTGGCTTGAACGATTCAGCTGAATCAATAGAGGTATAGTTGGGCAAGTAAGGTTACTTCTTTTTTCTATATCTCATAGCATATATGTTTGAAGATCTAGATTATACATGTTTAATAAGTTTATTTGCATGTAAATTTTGTCTCTTTTTCATATATATATATATATATATATCCAGATCTCATGAGGTTTCGTGCAGGATTGTGTGTTTAGCTTTCAGGTAGCAAGGATTGGAGGAGTTGTAGATCTAGTTTGACTCCACTGTACATCCAAAAACTTTGTGAAGGCATTGCCCCTCTGTATTCCACTAACAAGTTTCCATTGCAGATCCATCCAACAACGGGCCTTTCCCCTTCTTTTCCTCCTTTCTTTAAAAAATCAATCTTCCAGTTACCTGTCTCTTCCTCTTATGATCAAATCTAGTTCTAAGAACTGAATATATATATTGTTAGATCTATTTTATAAGATTCTTGCTGCTTAGATCTATAATTTTATAAAGAATATCATTTCATATAGATAAATCTAGGTGTAGGAATTTCATTTTTTGCAAGTAGCTAAAGCATAGATCTAAAGCTTGCTCATAAGGTAGTTTCTTTTCGCGTTCTTCAAAGATTTAAATTCTGCAAGAAAAGTGCACATCTTATTGGCTGCCCAAAAGGCAAGCCAAGATCCCAAGGAAAGCCTTTTTACCTTTTTAACTAGTTTTAACTTAGTTTTTTTTTTGTTAAAAGTAAGCTGACCCAAAGGTACCTTTCAGAGTGCTTTTGGAAAGCCTAATATGCTTGCTGGTTTTTAGCAAGTTTGATAGAAAAGAAAGGAAGCTGCTGTTCGAAAGTGGCCTCAAAAGCGTTCAAATCCTCCAGGGGTCTCCCATTTGACTAAAACCTTTAATTTTCGCACTTTGTAAGCTCTTGATTTCACTCTGTATAAGGATCAAGAAGCATTATATCAGTTCTCTGATATTGTAACCGCCGTTAATAAAAATAATTTTTGAATAGGCTCTTTCGAGCCCATTCCCCATCCCCCCTGGGGGGATTTGCATCGGTGTCATTTTTTTTACTTTTTGTTCTTCCCTTTTCAAACTAGCGTAGCTCTAATCTACAGGGTAGTATACTTTAATTCATTATCAATTTCATATTCAATATTTGATATTTCAAAGTAATCTTAATACTTACCCCACGACTTCCCGATTGACCCGAAAGGGGAAAGAGATTCGTGGTAGGACTAAATAGAAAACCAGAATTGTGTATCTGTGTTTTCCCTTTCATCACTTGTTTCTCCAACTTTTATAAAATTGACCCCTCCTTGATTCCCCGATTGAGATCCACTTGGATCGAAAGAGGTTCCTGGAGGGTTCTCTTTTTAACAAGAACACCCAACTTTAAAATTTATTAAAAATGAAAAGACTCCGGTGCGTATGCTCTGCACTTGGCTGCGATTCGTCCGATCAGTCAAGCTGTATCAAAAGCACTTGAGTGACTGGTATAATTAGGACTCACTCTCCCAAATTGACAAACCATCAAGTGAAAATCCAACACCTAAATCAAACCTTTACGATGGCAAAATACCCAAAGGAAGCGGGAACTTCTGAAAAGTGACCTCGGGGCGCCGATCTCTGTCACACCCTAACGGGTGCGTTATGAACAATAGCCCCAGAGACTCCATTCAGCCCACATATTCCTTGCGGGTAGCCGTGAAGGTTTAGTTTTGGACATACTCCAAGTACTCTCGGGTATATCTGGAGTCCACCCCTTCGCCGAATTTTAATCAACTCACATCTCAAATTTAACTTAAAACGTACCAAGAGGCAATTGCAAAACATTCACTCCAAGCACATGCAAGTACATTGATTTTATTTTTGACTCCATTCTAAGGCACTAGTTATTTTCTTGCTTTATATATATATTGTGTCTCAGCATTGTGCTTTCGTGTGTTCATTTTTGTATCTTGTCATCTTTGATTGTCTATAGTTAAATTTCAAACTCCTAAGTAACTCATTCAGTTTAACATCACCATACTAAGTAATTATCCTTAGTAACTTAATAGGGTCTACCCCCCTTGGCTTCGTTAGGAGTTGAGCCTAAACGGAGGAGTCAAAAACAAGGTGACAGCCTTGACTCGAGACTTGCCCCCAAGGACACACCGAGTGGCTTGAAGATTTCTGCCACGTGACCCAGGTGTGTGAAAGGCGGCAACATCTTTTGGCGCCATTGCCGGGGATAAATCTTTTTATTCCCAAGTACGACTTAGCTTAACTTTTTTCTAAACAACTAAAAAGATAAAAACTTTTGATTGATCTAATTTTTAAAAAACATAAAAATTAAAACTCGATCCATCTGGCGACTCCACTGTCTAACATCCCTTCAAGAATTTCTACCCAAAGAAACCGTCGACAATTATTCAATCCTCTCCCTGGTCCCGAAGGGTTTATTAGGGAAAGATTGAATAGGCAGACTTCTCGTAGAAACCTTGAAGCTTTAGGAGACCAATCCCTCTCAGATATTCATCACATATTTGTAGAGAGTCATGTTCACTAATCTCAAGAAATGACGGAATTTTTCAAACCCCTTGACTTTTCTCAGATAGCAGGTAGTCTTCATGACATTCCGAATGATGCTATCAAGAAGCTCCCCATATTTCAAGGCAATAATGCCATCACTGCCAAGGCTCACCTTCGAAAGTTTGAAAAGCACCTAGTCAGTTATTGCAATGATGCTGCCCATGACCGTGATGATGTCAAAATGACGCTCTTTGCTTTATCCTTGGAAGATGATGCTGAAGAATGGTACTTTGACCTAAATGATGATTCATATAAAACTCTTAGTGAATTCCTAGAGGGTTTTAAGAAGAAATGGGGGGAAAAGAAAGAACCAAGACATCTGCTTGCTGCCCTCCATAACATAAAGAAGATGGAGAATGAAACCATTGATGAATTTAATACTAAGTTCAAGCGTGTGGTTGCGGACCTCCCTAGAGAAATCAAGCCAAGGGATGCCTCCATCCTCATATCTTACATCGAAGCTTTCACTGGTGATTTGAGGTACCAGTTAAAGGACAAAGAGTCGGCCAATCTAAAAACTGCTCAGGAATTGGCCGAGAAAATAGAAAAGAATATGCAGTCTTCAGGCAAATCCAACATTCCAGGTTACACTAGGGGAAACACTTCATACAACGAAGAAAAGGGAAAAGCCTTTGAATCAGAAGAAAAGGGAGCCTCTAAAAATCCCATGGAAAAGGTAACAGACATGATAAAAGACTTGGTTCCTAGTCAAAACCAACTTATGACAAATCAGTCTGCACAATTGAATCCTATGCACAATAGAATATTCACAATGGAAAGAAATAATGGACCTAGGAACTTTCAGCCTAGGCCGAATCAGATGTATCAAAAGAAGTTTCCTCAACAAGAGCTTGGGATTCCAAACATGTTAGACTCAGCTAACATGGTAGAAGAAGTTATTCCATGGTGTAGACCTTGTGAACAATTCCACCAAGAAAGCACTTGTTATGTTGCAAATCAAGTCATGGAACATGGACTTCCCGAGGTCAGTAATCAATAAACAAATTCAAGCGAGCCTGATCATATATACATGGTAGGCCAGGCCTACCCTTTGTTACCATCTAAACAGTACAGGCCTGAGGATGAAACCATTGCAGAATCTTATAGTGAAACTTATGATGAAAACTGTAACATACATGATGGGACTCCTATGTGTTCTCCATATAATGATGACAGTCTGGAAGGTTTACTACCTTGTGACATTTTCTCTGAAGAAGATGAGTATGAAAATGAGGACAAGTATAGCTTGGAGCATGATACAAGTGACGAAGACTCCCTTATCCCCGATAAAGATGTTGATGAGGAGTCCTGGACATTCATGGAAAATCCAGTCTGTGACATGAATAAAGAGGAAAATTATGAACCAGAAACTTTTGATGGTTTTGTTGATTTTTCTGTCTATGGCATATTTAAAGGAGAGAGCATGGACCATGTGGCCTTGGGAAACTTTGATATGAAAAAGGAGCATGCAGTTTATCCATATGATCACTCAGAGTCATATCATGCAGAGCCACACACACAAAGGTATCAATAATGAAGACATGGAGAAGCAGTGTTGTGAAAAGACAGATGTGATGCAGTTATTAGAATATCAGTCTCAACTATCATCTTGACATATAGAGTTCCCTCATGACTTGGAGCCGCTTGGGGCTTATACAGTGAATTATCATCCGGTAAGCCTTGATGATCAGTATGATGGTGTAGTCAATCTGCCTCGTCATTCTGATTTGTACATCAACCTTATCCAGTCATGGATAGAAGCAACCTGCATGAGCACATACAAGTTGGGGAAGAATTTTTATGACATTATTCATGCCTATGATCTCCCATCTGTTAGTTTTGTACCTAGGAATTTGTTCCCTAAGTGATTTTTTGCCTAAGTCACTTAGAAAAGGGAAAAAGGTGACCCTCACATTAAAAGCTATTTAATGAGACTTTATAAAGTTAAAGTCACTTTTTGATAAATTTAAGTGGGTGAGTAAATTTATTTAAGTGATTTAAATAATTGTGATTTTTACTCTCATTGAATCTTAGCCATTGGATTGGATCTTTCTCCACCGTTGGATTAGATTCCCACTTAGGGTTTAGACAAAAAGGGTTGAGGGAGGCATTTCACTTCACTTTTCATTTTTTGAGAGGAGAAGAAGAGAAGAGAGCTGAGAAGAAGAGAGAAGGGCACGAATTCCAAAACAGAACTAGAAGAGATTTTCAGTGGGCACGAAAATCGAGGAGATAAATTGTTGGCATGAGTTTCGAGGTGAAGGTACGGCACATTTATTGCAGGCACACATTTCGAGACAGAGAAGTACGGCCAACATTTATTGTGCACAGAAATCGAGAAGGGTACGACCTCATTTATTGCAGGCACGTTTTTCGAGGAGCTGTACGATGCATTTATTGCGGACCGTACAGTAGGGTTTCTGCACGATTTTCGAGGACAGTTTGGGCACAAAATTCGAGGCCGTACAGCAGCATTAATTGCTGTTTGTACAGTACGAATTCTGAGTAGTTTGGCACAGTTTTTGATGGCTGGAATTTGCTGATATTTTTGGCACATTTACCGAGGAGGTTTGCACAGAAATCGAGGCAGCAAAAGCTTGGAAACCGTGACAGTCTGCTGGTCAAATTTCTGGGTTGAGATAAGTTGGATTCTTTACTGTAAAAATTAATGTCTGATTTTTATCCTGAAGCATAATAAAAACTCTCTCTCTCTCTATCTGGTTTTCCCCGTGGGGGTTTTTCCAGGGCTTGTTTTGGCCAAAAATCTCTGAGTCTATCATTTTATGGTGTGATTGTTAAATGTGTTTTTCAGCCTGTTAGTGCATTTTTTACTGTGTGTTTAATTGCTCAGAAAAATTTCATAAGTAACCTACAGCCAATGCAAAACCGGCTGTAGGTGAAAACCACGAAATGTTGACATAAACCAGCAAACAGTAAAACGCAGAATTTCTACACCATCCATCCCACTCATTCTAAATCATCACGTAGGTTTGCAATTTCTGAATAAGGTATCCTTACTTTGGCTAGTAACCAAAGACAAGGAAAAAAAAAATTATGTTAATAAAATGCTTAGGTGGTTACATTGGATTTCTGATTACACTTAACCCTTTTTATATCATGCTTAGAGTAGGAAAATAAGCTCCTTGAAAGAAAGCATTTACTTTCTACATTTCTATTTTATACTTACCTATAATAAAACTTTGCTTCTTTTGTTTAGTTACATTTAAATAAATCAGCTTAATGGTTCATTTGGTTTTTTATAAAACTTGTGCTAGTGAGGTTTTTCTTGTCAAGTTGAGATGTTTTTACAGGGTATATAAACCAGAGATTTTGGTGTTCTCGTATCCTCTCCTTGCCTTAAAGACCAGATCGAGCACACGTCCCACAGTTGGAGCCAGAATGTTACCACCTAAGTTGTACTTAGTGGTTTTTTATCAAGTGAGCCTGGTGAACCGGACAAGGATAACTTATTCGGACTTCAGAAGACCCTTGGAAGTACTTCTGGGAAGTGCTTGTTGTACTATATCACATGTTCATACCCCATGGGGTAATTGTAATAAATATTCTAACATGATAGTGTCTGTAAAAGACTCGGTCTCTTAGACTTTATTTGTAAATCCGATCAGCCCAGGGTGTTTTTTCCCTTGGTTATTATTGGTTGTTGAATAAACGACTAATAATTTCTGAGTTTTTCACTCCATACCTCCAAAATTGGGGTGGTCGGCTTGGCATTTAGGCCTATTGAGGTTATTAGAGTCTATGTGTCAATGTATAAGCATGCCAGACATCATGGTCGAGTCATATGAACATGTCTAAGTCCCCCTAGGTCTTTTCAATTTTTCATTTTTTTAATTTTTTCAGTGTTTTTTATTAAAATTTAATTTTTCCAAAACTTAGGCTATTTTTTAATAGTTTAATTGAAAAAATTGATTTTGTAATAAAAGTGGGCCAAATAATCAGTTTCAGTCATGTAGGTGCTCATTTTCAAGCTGAGAGCACCATGTAAACCCATGGACCCACTATTTCCTAGTTTTGAGTGATTTTCCATCACTCAGGTCAGAAAGCCCCAAAAATCAATTATTGATTATTTTAATTAATAAATTGATGAATAATGGAGCAAATCCAAAATCATAGATCAGTGGATTCTCGGCCGATTTGATTGAAATCAGTCAGATCTGAAGCAGATTGACTGGATCTGACAAATCCTTGACTGAAGGAGGTGATCAAATCAGATCCAGAGTTGATCTTCAGCATCCTTTATGGGGAATTTTGCCCTCCCTCTCTCCTCTACACGTTTTTGGCTCATCATGATTTTTGGTGGATGCTTTAGTCAACATGTTGAGGTGTCAGTCAGATCAGCCCCCAATTGATAGTTGCACTCAGTGAGACTCAAATCTGAATCAGCTAGACACAGATCAGGCATTGATTGACTCTCCATCAGCTGATTTGATTTGATTCCTTGGGAATTGAGCCCCCCCTAGGCTGGATGTCCTGTTTTTTGTATATATCCTGGCTAAGGCTCCCTCTTCCAAGCTAGTTAGAGTTGGATTGAAGGGCTTGTTATTGTAATATTG